>JAMKQA010009752.1:0-25811 GCA_024699735.1 Posidonia australis | reverse complement strand
CAACTAAGGCTTAATGGGCCTAAGTGGGCCTTCATGGGCCCAATTGGGTTTCCATGAATTAAATGGCCTAATGAGGGTTTGTGGGCCCAAATGGGCTCAACCAAGGTTCAAGCTCATCCACCAGATCCTCATCCTGCAAAATTGGAAATTTGGGGTGTCTACACCACCTAGTCTTTTAAGGGAGAGACGAGGAAAACCACAAAAAGGATGAATGGCTAAATTTCAGATGAGAATGTTGGATGTCTGTTAACCAGAGGATGGGTAAGGATTCCTATTACGCACAAGGAAGGTGTTAGGCACCCTCTTATGCCTGTGAAACTCACTCTTTCTAGT
This sequence comes from Posidonia australis, assembly GCA_024699735.1. Taxonomy (NCBI): domain Eukaryota; kingdom Viridiplantae; phylum Streptophyta; class Magnoliopsida; order Alismatales; family Posidoniaceae; genus Posidonia; species Posidonia australis. The sequence continues at coordinate 25,478 of JAMKQA010009752.1, read as the reverse complement.
CCAATTGCTTGCTAAAGGCTAGATGAATGTTTGCTAAACCTGGATCATGCTCTAATCATGCTAATATGTATGCCATGACAAGACTAAATGGATGTGCAAGACGATGTGTGAGAATTGTGGAGAAATTCATAGGAATTGACAAAATTACGAAAAACCAAATGAAATGACGATGTTTTGTTAAAGAACACTTCTGAAAAACATAATGATATCAAAAAAGATGATATGCCAAGTCAACCCGAGTCCTCGGAATCATGAAAAAGTCGTGAAAATAAAAAAGGGGAAAATAATCCGTGGTAGGGACAAATGTCAGCCTTCAAGCCTGTTAATGTACGCCCTTGGGCAATGAAAACTAAATCAAATCAAAAAACTAAAATCTAGGATCAAAGCCAATCAAATTGGATATCGGATAAGAAACTCTGAAGACAGAGTGAATCAGAATCATGGAAAAAGTCATGAAAATCAAAAAGGGGAAAATAATCCGTAGTGGGGACAATGTCGGCCGTCAGGCCTGTTAATGTACGCCCTTGGACGATGAAATCCAAATCAAATCAAATCAAGTCAAAATTCCCAGAGAAAAAAAGTATTTCAAAAAGCTTCAAGGACCTAAATGCTAATTTTCATAATTTAAATGTGATAAAAACTCAATTTTCATGATAATTAGTGCAAATTTAAAATTTTTTAGGGTTCAGAATGTAAAATTCACTGAGAAAAGTTGTTTTAAAGACATTCAGGGGCTAAATGTAAATTTTCAAGACTTAAATGTGATAAAATATGCATTAATTTGTTAAAAATTAAAAGATGAACTCTTCAGAGGGCAAAATGCAAAATTCACACGCAAATAAGGAAATAAAGATTATTTTTAAACATTAGGGATTAAAATGAAAATGTTTGGACCCAAATGTGTTAAAAAAGGACTGAAATGTAATAAAACGAGGACTGAATTGCAAAAATAAAAAACTAACAAGAAGGGGCCATACAAGGCCCATTCGAAGAATGCCGGAGATCTGCCGTTGGCTATCTTCTCCGGCGACTTCTTGGGGGCTCTCCAAGGAATGACAAGGCATGGGAAGGTCTGGGTGAGCATCGTGGCGGTATGGCGAGGCTCTGGGAAGCAGCGACGAGGCTTGGGGAGGTCTGGAACGTCCCCCCCACCTCGAGCTTCGGCGAGAGCTCGGCAGCGGTGGCTGGGGCATCGCGAGACGTCGGGCTGGCGGTGGAGCGACGCGTGGCGGGGAGTCCTCCGGAAGTCTTGGCTTGGAGCGGGAGGCATTAGGTTGCGCCAACGGCCTCTTGGCGGCGTGCGGCGGTAGTGGTGGCAACGGCGACGACGCGGGCTACGGAGGCTTTTCCCGAGAGGGGGGCACAGAGGAGGAGAGGAGAGGAGGAGAGAGGAGAGGAGGAGAGAGGAGAGAAGAGGAAGGGAGGAGGAGAGGGGAAGGGCCCTGTAGGGGCCTTGCCCACGAATCACCGGCACTAGTGATCCCACCACCGGCGGGGGAGGCGACGACGTGCTGGGGGCTTTGCTCTACCGTGGCACATCCTAGAAGCCTAAGGGATCTATGGGGGCATGCTCTGGATTGAAGAGGAAGGGCAAGAGAGTACCTGGTTGGTTGTCCCACGAGCTCCGACGACTGGTCGACGACAACGGCTCTGGTGGTTTCTCTGATTCGTGGAAAAGGATGGCTGTGGGATTGGAGACTTAGGATTGGATGACTTCGCGAGTTGGTGGTTAAGGGAGAGACGTTCTGGATTGGTGGAAGTCGATGAATCAAGGTCTGATGCTCTGGAAAAGTTTTGGCCAAAAGTCTTTTTCTTCTATTGACGGTGAGGGGCTTTATACTCTGGTGAGTTGGTTCTCCATCGTTGATCCTCCTTCGCTCAGACCATCAGCGCCGTTGGATCGGGCGTGAGCTGGAGGTGGTTGGCCAAGTATCTCGGAGGCTGAGATTCACTCCAGAATTCTCGGGATTGCTCGCCGGAGTTTTTGCCGGATAAATAGGGTCGTCGGAATTATTTTTTGATTTTTCTAAAGTTTTGAATTGAATTCTTAAATGAAATAGTGTTGGGCCTGTTGTCCTAAGGGTTTTGGATTTTTATTTTGATTTTTGTTTTGGTTTTTATTTTGGATTTTTTAGGAGTTTTTAGGAATTTAATTTTAGGATTTCAATTGGGCTTTATGGTTTAATTTAATTTCTTAATTTTGTGATTTAAGGCTTAATTAGGGTTTTAATTAACTTAGTTTTTTTTTGTTTTATGATTTTTTAGGAAATTTTTAGGGTTTGATTTTGAGTTTTAAATTAGGGTTTTGTATCTTAATTTAGGTTTTTTTTTTTATGTTTTATGATTTTAATTAAATTTGTGATTAAGGTTTAATTAGTGGATTTTAAATTAATGTTTTAATTATTTTAGGTTTTCTTATTTTATTTTGTTTTGGGATTTTTCATGGATTTAGGGTTTTATTTTTAAGTTTTTAATTAGGATTTTGTGAGCTAAATGCGATTATTAATTTTGGATTTAGGGTTTTATTTAATTGATTTGAAATTAGGGTTTTGAGTTTTAATTAGGGTTTATTTAGGGATTTTTGGATTAATTAGGGTTTTTGTCTTATTTAATGGATTTTAAATTGATTTAACTTCTTTTCATTTGATTAGGGTTTAAAATTTGATTAATTCGGATTTTATTGGATTTTAAGTGGGTTTGAGTGGGTTTTATTTGATTTTTTAGGTGGATGTTAATTGGATTAAGTGGGTTCTATGGTTTTATTAGATTTTAAGTTTAATTGGGTCAAGTGAGCTATTGTGGGCCTGATTGGACTAGGGCTTTGGGTTTTGGTGGTTGCGACCAGAGCATCATCCGGAGGAGCCTGTTGCCAAATGACCTCAAAATTGGGGTGTCTACAGATGCCCTTCCCTAAGCGAGGTCGAGGGACGAATGGAATAGAGACCGATGCTCAGGGTTGACAAGACACCCCATTTGAGTTTGCGGGAGAGTGGCATTTGCTGTGGGTCCATGAGCCACTTATTCGGTTGATGCACCGAAAGGTCATGACTCGTAGACCATGCATGATGCTGATGCAAAGAATGTCCTTGATGCTAGGTAATGCATGAGGGTGATGTTGAAAACAAGTGGGTAGCTCACCACTCGAAGAGGAGCATGAGGGATTTCCTAACTCCTACCGAGGTGTGCCTGGGCTAGTCTGTCAGACTTATTGACTAGGGCAAAGCTGGCAAATGACTGACCATCCGGCCCAAGAGGATGTAGGGCAAGATGCCAGACTTGCCGTCTGAGGGATAGACCGATGACGGGTGTCACCCAGATAGTCTGGCGGTATCAGCCTATAAAAGGGGCATGGGATAAGACTATCAAACCTACAAGTTAAAGGAGAGAGCATGGCAAGTTGACAGACCCACTGATCAGATAGTTCGGGTTACCAGCCAGAGGGTGAGTTGACGGACTCATTGCCAAGTAGTTAGGGCTATCAACCCAGAGATGAGTTGACGGACTCAGCACCGGATAGTTAGGGCTATCTACCCGATAATGAGTAGACGAACTCAACACCGGATAGTTAAGGCTATCAGCCTGAGATGAGTTGGTGGACTCAGCACCGGATAGTTAGGGCTATCAGCTCGAGATGAGTTGACGGACTCAGCACCGGATAGTTAGGTCTATTAGCCCAAGATGAGTTGACCGACTCAACACCGGATAGTTAGGCCTATCAGCCCGAGATGAGTAGACAGACTCAACACCGGATAGTAAGGGCTATCAGCCCGAGATGAGTTGACAAACTCAGCACCAGATAGTTAGGGCTATCAGCCCGATGATAAGGGGTTTGTTCTCGAGCACAAGAAAACAACTCGGACCTCCTCCTGACCTAAAGGAGTTACTTGGAAAGAAAGACAGGTTGTTCCTAGGGGACCAGGAATCAACAGCTCGGATCACCTCCAGAATTAAAGGAGTCGCGAGAAAAGGACAAAACTCGAATCTCCTTCGGACTTAAAGGAGACACGAGAAAAAGGAATAAAGAGTTGTTCCTGGAGGCCAGGTATCTGCGTTGCAAGACTCCTCCAGACTTAAAGGAGTCACAAGAAAGGGACAAAACTCGATTCTCCTCCAGACTTAAAGGAGACACGAGAAAAGGAAATAAAGAATTGTTCCTGGAGAACAGGAATCGGCGACTCAGGATTCCTCCGAACGTAAAGGAGTCGCGAGAAAGGGACAAAACTCGAATCTCCTCCGGACTTAAAGGAGACATGAGAAAAGGGAATAAAGAATTATTCCTAGAGGCTAGGAATCAGCAACATTGGACTCCTCCGGACCTAAGGGAGTCGCGAGAAAGGGAGAAAACTCAAATCTCCACTGGAATTAAAGGTGACACGAGAAAAAGGAATAATGAGCTATTCTTGGGCCAGGAATCAGCGACTCAGGACTCCGTCAAACTTAATAGAGTCGCAAGAAAGGGACAAAACTCGAATCTCTTCTAGACTTAACGGAGATTCAAGAAGAGAAATAAAAAACAGTTTCGTGAGGCCAGGAATCAGTGACTCGGGACTCCTTTGGACTTAAAGGAGTCACAAGAATTGGACAAAACTTGAATCTCCTCTAGACTAAAAGGAGATTCAAGTAGAGGAATTAAAAATAGTTCCTCGAGGCTAGGAATCAGCGACTCGAGACTCCCCCGAACTTAAACGAGTCGCGAGAATGGGACAAAAGTCGAATCTCCTCCGGACCTAAAGGAGACACGAGAAAAAGGAACAAAGAGCTGTTCCTGGGGGCTAAGAATCAATGACTCGAAAATCCTCCGGACTTGAAGGAGTTACGAGAAAAGGGACAAAACTCGTATCTCTTCTGAACCTAAGGGAGCCACGAGAAAAAGGAATAAAAAACTATTACTAGAGGCCATGAATCAGTGACTCAGAACTCCTACAGACTTGAAGGAGTCACGAGAAAGTGACAAAAACTTGAATCTCCTTCAGACTTAAAGGAGACACGAGAAAAGAGAATAAAAAGTTGTTCCTGGAGGCTACGAATCAGCGACTCGGGACTCCTCCGGACTTAAGGGAGTCGCGAGAAAGGAACAAAACTTGAATCTCCTTCATACTTAAAGGAGACACGAGAAAAGGAAATAAAGAACTGTTCCTAGAGGCCATGAATCAGCAATTTAGGACTCTTCCGGACTTGAAGGAGTTACGTGAATTGCACAAAACTCGACTTTCTTCTGGACTAAAAGGACGCACGAGAAGAGGAATAAAAAGTTGTTCCAGGAGGCTAGGAATCAGTGACTCGAGTCTCCTCTAGAATTAAAGGATTCGCGAGAAAGGGACAAAACTTGAATCTTCTCCTGACCTAAAGGAGACACAAGAAAAAGGGACAAAGCACTGTTCCTGAGGCCAAGAATAAACGACTCGAGACTCCTCTGGACTTAAAGGAGTCACGAGAAAGGGACAAAACTCGAATCTCCTCCAGACCTAAAGGAGAGACGAGAAAATGGAATAAACAGCTATTACATGATGCTAGGAATCAGTGACTCAGAACTCCTCTAGACATAAAGGAGTCGCAAGAAAGTGACAAAAACTCGAATCTCCTCTAGACTTAAAGGAGACATGAGAAGAGGGAATAAAACGTTGTTCCAGGAGGCTAGGAATCAGCGACACTGGACTCCTCCGGATTTAATGGAGTCGCGAGAATGGAACAAAACTCAAATCTCCTCCGAACTTAAAGGAGACACGAGAAAAGGAAATAAAGAACTATTCCTGGTTGCCAAGAATCTACCATTCAGGAGTCCTCCAAACTTAAAAGAGTTGCAAGAATGAGACAAAACTCAAATCTCCTCTAGACTTAAAGGAGACACGAGAAGAGGAATAAAAAGTTGTTCTAGGAGGCCAGGAATCAGCGACTCGAGACTCCTCCGGACTTAAAGGAGTCGCAGGAAAGGGACAAAACTCGAATCTCCTCCAGACTTAAAGGAGACTCGAGAAAAGGGACAAAGAGTAGTTCCGTGAGTCCAGGAACAAGCAACTCGGGATTCCTCCGGAAATATAGGAGTCACGAGAAAAGGTCAAAACTCGAATCACCACTGAACTTAAAGGAGACACGAGGAACGAGATGAAGAGCTATTCCTAGAGGTCAGGAATCAGCGACACAGGACTCCTAACAACTTAAAGGAGTCGCGAGAAAGGAACAAAATTTGAATCTCCTCCAAAATTAATGGAGACACGAGAAAAGGAAATAAAGAACTGTTTCTGGAGACCAAGAATCAGCGATTCTAGACTCCTCGGACTAAAAGGAGTTGCGAGAATGGGACAAAACTCGAATCTCCTCTGGACTTAACGGAGACATGAGAAGAGGAATAACGAGCTGCTCTAGGAGGCTAGGAGTCAACGACTCGAGACTCCTCTAGACTTAAAGGAGTCACGACAAAGGGACAAAACTCGAATCCTTTCCAGACTTAAAGGAGACACGAGAAAAGGGACAAAGTGTTGTTCCATGAAGCTAGGAAGCAGTAACTCGGGACTCCTCCAGAATTAAAGTAGTCACGAGAAAGGGACAAAACTTGATTCTCCTCCGGACTAAAAGGAGAAACGAGAAAAGAGATAAAGAGTTGTTCCTGAAGGCCAAGAATCTGCGACACGAGACTCCTATGGACTTAGAGGAGTCGCGAGAAAGGGACAAAACTCGAATCTCCTCCGGACTTAAAGGAGACTTGAGAAATGGGATAAGGTGTTGTTCCTGGCAGTAAGGAATTAGCGATTCCGGACTCCTCTGTACTTAAAGGAGTTGCGAGAAAGGGGAAAAACTCGAATCTCAGCCGGACTTAAAGGAGATACGAGAAAAGGGATAAAGAGTTGTTCCTGGAGACTAGTAATTAGCCACTCGGGAGTCCTCGGGACTTAAAGGAGTCACGAGAAAGAGACAAAATTCGAATCTCGTCTGGATGTAAAGGAGACACGATAAAAGGGATAAAGATATGTTCCTAGAGGCCAGGAATCTGCGATGCAGGACTCCTTCGGACCTGATGGAGTCGCAAGGAATGGATGAAAACTTGAATCTCCTACGGACTTAAAGGAGACACGAGAAAAGGGAAAAAAGAATTGTTCCTAGAGGCCAGGAATCAGCGACTCTGGACTCCTCCAGAATTATTGGGGTCGCGAGAAAGGGACAAAAACTCGATTCTCCTCTAGACTTATTAGAGACACGAGAAATGGAAAAAAAAACTATTCTGGAGGGCAGGAATCAGCAACACTGGACTCCTCCGGACATAAAGGAGTTGCGAGAAAGGGACAAAACTCGAATATCCTTTGGACTTAAAGAAAACACAAGAAAAGAGATAAAGAGTTGTTCCTGGAGGGCACGAATCAACGACACGGGACTCCTACAGACTTAGAGGAGTCACGAGAAAGGAACAAAACTCGAATCTCCTCCCGACTTAAAGGAGACTTGAGAAAAGGGATAAGGTGTTGTTCTTGGAGGCAAGGAATCAGTGATTCGGGACTCCTCTGTACTTAAAGGAGTCGCGAGAAGGAGATAAAACTCGAATCTCTTCTAGACTTAAAGGAGACACGAGAAAAAGGATAAAGAGTTGTTCCGAGAGGCTAGTAATTAGCGACTCGGGACTCCTCCGGACTTAAAGCAATCGCGAGAAAGAGACAAAATTCGAATCTCCTCCCGACGTAAAGGAGACACGAGAAAAGGGATAAAGAGATGTTCCTAGAAGCCAGGAATCTGCGACGCAGGACTCCTTCGGACCTAAAGGACTCGCGAGAAATGGACAAAAACATGAATCACGTCTGGACTTAAAGGAGACACGAGAAAAGGGAAACAAGAATTGTTCCTGGAGGCCAGGAATCAGCGACTCTGGTCTCCTTTGGAATTGCTGGAGTGGAGAGAAAGGGACAGAAACTCGAATCTCCTCTAGACTTACTAGAGACACGAGAAATGGGAATAAAAAGCTATTCTGGAGGGCAGGAATCAGCAACACGGGACTCCTCCGGACTTGAAGGTGTTGCAAGAAAGGGACAAAACTCGAATCTCCTTTAGACTTAAAGGAGACACGAGAGATGAGATAAAGAGTTGTTCCTGGAGGCCACGAATCAGCGACACGGGACTCCTACAGACTTAAAGGAGTCACGAAAAGGGGACAAAACTTGACTCTCCTCTGGACGTAGTTGAGACCCGAGAAAAGAAAATAAAGAACTATTCCAGGAGACCAAGAATCAGCGATTCTGGACTCCTTTGGAATAAAAGGAGTTGCGAGAATGGGACAAAACCCGAATCTCCGTTGGACTAAAAGGAGACACGAGAAGAGGCATAAAAAGCTACAGTAGGAGAACAGGAATCAGCGACTCGGGACTCCTCCGGACTTAAAGGACTCACAAGAAAGGGACAAAACTCGAATCTCCTCTAGACTTAAAGGAGACACGAGAAAAGGGAATAAATAGTTGTTCCAGGAGGCTAGGAATCAACGACTCCGGACTCCTCTAGATTTAAAGGAGTTGCTAGAAAGGAACAAAACTCAAATCTCCTACAAACATAAAGGAGACACGAGAAAAGGAAATAAAGAATTATTCCTGGAGGCCAAGAATTAGCGATTTAGGACTCCTCCAAAGTTAAAGGTGTTGCGAGAATGGGACAAAACTCAAATCTCCTATGGACTTAAAGGAGACACGAGAAGAGGAATAAAAAGTTGTTCTAGGAGGCCAGGAATCAGTGACTCGGGACTCCTCCGGACTTAAAGGAGTCGTGGGAAAGGGACAAAACTCGAATCTCTTCCAGACAAAAAGGCGACACTAGAAAAGGGACAAGGAGTTTTTCCGTGAGCGTAGCAAAAAACAACCTCGGGATTCCAATGGAATTATTGGAGTCACGAGAAAGGGACAAAACTCGAATCTCCTCCAGACTTAAAGGAGACACGAGAAAGGAGATATAGAGTTGTTCCTAGTGGCCAGGAATCAGCGACACAGGACTCCTACGGACTTAAAGGAGTCACGAGAAATGGACAAAACTTGAATCTCCACTGGACTTAAAGGAGACACGTGAAAAGGGAATAAAGAGCTAATCTTGGAGGCCAGGAATCAGCTACTCAGGACTCCTTCGGACTTAATGGAGTCGCATGAAAGGCACAAAACTCGAATCTCCTCCAGACTTAAAGGAGATTCAAGAAGAGGAATAAAAAACAGTTCCTCGAGGCCAGGAATCAGCGACTCGGGACTCCTCCGGACTTAAAGGAGTCACAAGAAATGGACAAAACTTGAATCTCCTCCAGACTTAAATGAGATTCAAGTAAAGGAATAAAAAATAGTTCCTCGAGGCCAGGAATCAATGACTCGGGACACCCCTGGACTTAAAGGAGTCGCGAGAAAGGGACAAAAGTTGAATCTCCTCCGAACCTAAAGGAGACATGAGAAAAAGGGACAAAGAGCTGTTCCTAGAGGCCAAGAATCAACGATTCGAGACTCCTCCGGACTTAAAGGAGACACGAGAAAAAGGAATAAACAACTATTACTGGAGGCCAGGAATAATTGACTCAAGACTCCTCTAGACTTAAAGGAGTCGCGAGAAAGTGAAAAAAACTCGAGTCTCTTCCGGACTTAAAGGAGACACGAGAAAAGGGAATAAAAAGATGTTCCTGGATGCTACGAATCAGCGACTCGGGACTCCTCCAGACTTAAAGGAGTCGCGAGAAAGGAACAAAACTCGAATCTTCTCCGGACTTAAAGGAGACACGAGAAAAGGAAATAAAGAACTGTTCCTAGAGGCCAAGAATCAGTAATTCAGGACTCCTCTAGACTTAAAGGTGTTGTGTGAATTGGACAAAACTCGAATTTCTTCTAGACTAAAAGGAGACAGGAGAAGAGGAATAAAAAGTTGTTCCAGCAGGCCAGGAATCAGTGAATCGGGTCTCCTCTGGACTTAAAGGAGTCGCGAGAAAGGGACAAAACTCGAATCTTCTCTGGACCTAAAGGAGACACAAGAAAAAGGGACAAAGAGCTATTCCTAGAGGCTAAGAATAAACAACTCGAGACTCCTTTGGACTTAAACGAGTCACGAGAAAGGGACGAAACTCGAATCTCCTACAGACCTAAAGGTGACATGAGAAAAAGGAATAAACAGCTATTCCTGGATGCTAGGAATCAATGACTCAGGACTCCACTAGACTTAAAGGAGTCGCGAGAAAGTGACAAAAACTCGAATCTCCTCCAGACATAAAGGAGACACGAGAAAAGGGAATAAAAAGTTGTTTCCAAAGGCTAGGAATCAACGACTCAGGGCTCCTCCGGACTTAAAGGAGTCGCGAGAAAGGAACAAAACTCGAATCTCCCGGGGACTTAATGGAGACACGACAAAAGGAAATAAAGAACCGTTCCTGAAGGGCAGGAATCAGTGATTCATGACTCCTCCAGACTTAAAGGAGTTGCGAGAATTGGACAAAACATGAATCTCCTCTCGACTTAAAGGAGACACGAGAAGAGGAATAAAAAGCTGTTCCAAGAGCCCTAGAATCAGCGGCTCGGGACTCCTCCAAACTTAAAGGAGTCGCAAGAATGGGACAAAACTCGAATCTCCACCGAACTTAAAGGAGACACAAGAAAAGGGAAAAAAGAATTGTTCCAGGAGGCCAGGAATTAGCAACTCTAGAGTCCTTTGGAATTACAGGAGTGGCGAGAAAGGGACAAAAACTCGAATCTCCTCCAGACTTATTGGAGACACGAGAAATGGGAATAAAAAGCAATTCCGGAGGACAGTAATCAGCAACACGGGACTCCTCCGGACTTGAAGGAGTTACGAGAAAGGGACAAAACTCGAATCTCCTCTTGACTTAAAGGAGACATGAGAAAAGAGATAAAGAGCAGTTCCTGGAGGCCACGAACTAGCGTCACGGGACTCCTACGGACATAAAGGAGTCGCGAAAAAGGGACAAAACTTGAATCTCCTCCAGACTTAGTTGAGACCAGAGAAAAGGAAATAAGGAACTATTCCAGGAGACCAAGAATCAGCGATTCTGGACTCCTCTGGACTAAAAGGAGTTGCGAGAATGGGACTCCTTTGGACTAAATGGAGACACAAGAAGAGGTATAAAAAGCTGCACTAGGAGGACAGGAATCAGCGACTCGGGACTCCTCCGGAGTTAAAGGAGTCGCATGAAAGGGACAAAACTCGAATCTCCTCCAGACTTAAAGGAGACACGAGAAAAGGGAATAAAAAGTTGTTCCAGGAGGTTAGGAATCAGCGACTCCAGAATCCTCCAGATTTAAAGGAGTCGTGAGAAAGGAACAAAACTCAAATCTCCTCCAAACTTAAAGGAGACATGAGAAAAGGAAATAATGAACTATTCTTCGAGGCCACGAATCAGCGATTCAGGACTCCAAACATAAAGGAGTTGCGAGAATAAGACAAAACTCAAATCTCCTCTAGACTTAAAGGATACATGAGAAGAGAAATAAAAAGTTGTTCCAGGAGGCCAGGAATCAGTGACTCGGGACTCCTCTGGACTTAAAGGAGTCATGGGAAAGGGACAAAACTCGAATCCCCTCCAGACTTAAAGGAGACACGAGAAAAGGGACAAAGAGTTGTTCCGTGTGTCCAGGAACAAACAACTCAGGATTCCACCTGAATTATAGGAGTCACGAGAAAGGGTCAAAACTCGAATCTCCTCTGGACTTAAAGGAGACACGAGAAAAGAGATAAAGAGCTGTTCCTAGTGGCCAGGAATCAACGACACAGGACTCCTACGGACTTAAAAGAGTCGCGAGAAATGGACAAAACTTGAATTTCCACTGGAATTAAAGGAGTCACATGAAAAAGGAATAAAGAGCTATTCTTAGAGGCCAGGAATCAGCAACTCAGGACTCCTCCGGACTTAATGGAGTTGCAAGAACGAGACAAAACTCGAATCTCCTCTAGACTTAAAGGAGATTCAAGAAGATGAATAAAAAACAGTTCCTCGAGGCTAAGAATCAACAACTCGGGACTCCTCCGAACTTAAAGGAGTCACAAGAACTGGACAAAACTTGAATCGCCTCCAAACTTAAAGGAGATTCAAGTAAAGGAATAAAAAATAGTTCCTCGAGGCCAAGAAACAATGACTCGGGAGTCCCCCGGACGTAAAGGAGTCGCGAGAAAGGGACAAAAGTCGAATCTCCTCCAGACCTAAATAAGACACAGAAAAACGGACAAAGAGTTGTTCCAAGGGGCCAAGAATCAACGACTCGAGACTCCTCTAGACTTAAAGGAGTCACGAGAAAGGGTCAAAACTCGAATCTCTTCCAGACCTAAAGGAGATACGAGAAAACGGAATAAACAACTATTACTGGAGGCCAGGAATCAGTGACTTAGGACTCCTCTAGACATAAAGGAGTCGCGAGAAAGTGACAAAAACTCGAATCTCTTCCGGACTTAAAGGAGACACGAGAAAAGGGAATAAAAAGATGTTCCTGGATGCTACGAATCAGCGACTCGGGACTCCTCCGGACTTAAAGGAGTCGCGAGAAAGGAACAAAGCTTGAATCCCCTCCGGACTTAAAGGTGACACGAGAAAATGAAATAAAGAACAGTTCCTAAAGGCCAAGAATGAGCAATTCAGGACTCCTCTGGACTTAAAGGAGTTGCGTGAATTGGACAAAACTCGAATTTCTTCAAGACTAAAAGGAGATAGGAGAAGAGGAATAAAAAGTAGTTCCAGGAGGCCAGGAATCAGCGACTCGGGTCTCCTCTAGACTTAAAGGAGTCGCGAGAAAGGGACAAAACTCGAATCATCTCCAGGCCTAAAGGACACACAAGAAAAAAGGACAAAGAACGGTTCATGGAGGCCAAGAATAAACAACTCGAGACTCCTCTGGACTTAAACGAGTCGCTCGCGAGAAAGGGACAAGACTCGAATCTCCTCCGGACCTAAAGGAGACACGAGAAAATGGAATAAATAGCTATTCTTGGATGCTAGGAATCAATGACTCAGGACTCCTCTAGACTTAAAGGAGTCGCGAGAAAGTGACAAAAACTCGAATCTCCTCCAGACTTAACGGAGACATGAGAAAAGGGAATAAAAAGTTGTTCCAGGAGGATTGGAATCAGGGACTCCGGACTCCTCTGGATTTAAAGGAGTCGCGAGAAAGGAAACAAACTCAAATCTCCTCCGAACTTAAAGGAGACACGAGAAAAGGAAATAAAGAACTATTCCTGGAGGCCAAGAATCAATGATTTTGAACTCCTCCAAACATAAAGGAGTTGCGAGAATGGGACAAAACTAAAATCTCCTCTAGACATAACGGAGACACAAGAAGAGGAATAAGAAGTAGTTCTAGGAGGCCAGGAATCAACGACTCGGGACTCCTCTGGACTTAATGGAGTTGTGGGAAAGGGACATAACTCGAATCTCCTCCAGACTTAAAGGAGACACAAGAAAAGAGATAAAGATCTGTTCCTAGATGCAAGGAATCAGCAACACAGGATCCCTACGGACTTAAAGGAGTCGCGAGAAAGGGACAAAACTTGAATCTCCTCTGGACTTAATGGAGACACGAGAAAAGGAAATAAAGAACTGTTTCTGGAGACCAAGAATCAGCGATTCTGGACTTCTCCAGACTAAAAGGAGTTGCGAGAATGGGAAAAACTAGAATCTCCTCTGGACTTAAAGGAGACACGAGAAGAGGAATAAAAAGCAGCACTAGGAGGCGAGGAATCAGCGACACGGGAATCCTCTGGACTTAGAGGAGTCGCGAGAAAGGGACAAAACTCGAATCCCCTCTAGACTTAAAGGGGACACGAGAAAAGGGACAAAGTGTTGTTCCTTGAAGCTAGGAAGCAGCGACTCGGGATTCCTTTGGAATTAAAGGAGTCGCGGGAAAGGGAGAAAACTCGAATCTCCTCCGGACTTAAAGGGGACTTGAGAAAAGCGATAAGGTGCGGTTCTTGGAGGCAAGGAATCAGTGATTCGGGACTTCTCCGTACTTGAAGGAGTCACGAGAAAGGGACAAAACTCGAATTTCTTCAAGTCTAAAAGGGGACTAGAGAAGAGGAATAAAAAGTTGTCCAGGAGGCCAAGAATAAGCGACTTGGGTCTCCTTTAGACTTAAAGGAGTCGCGAGAAAGGGACAAAACTCGAATCTTCTCCGAACCTGAAGGAGACACAAGAAAAACGGACCAAGAGCTGTTCCTGGAAGCCAAGAATAAACAACTCGAGACTCCTCCAGACTTAAAGGAGTCGCTTGCGAGAAAGGGACAAGACTCGAATTTCCTCAGGACCTAAAGGAGACACGAGAAAAAGGAATAAATAGCTATTCCTCGATGCTTGGAATCAATGAGTCAGGACTCCTCTAGACTTAACGGAGTCATGAGAAAGTGTCAAAAACTCGAATCTCCTCTAGACTTAACGGAGACACGAGAAGAGGAATAAAAAGTAGTTCTAGGAGGCCAGGAATCAGCGACTCGGACTCCTCCAGAGTTAAAGGAGTCGCGGGAAAGGGACAAAACTCGAATCTCCTCCATACTTAAAGGAGACACAAGAAAAGGGACAAAGAGTTGTTTCGTGAGTCCTGGAACAAGCAACTCGGGATTCCTCCAGAATTATAGGAGTCACGAGAAAGGGACAAAACTGGAATCTCCTCCGGACTTAAAGGAGACACTAGAATAGATATAAAGATCTGTTCCTAGATGCCATTAATCAGCAACACAGGACTCCTACGGACTTAAAGGAGTCGCGAGAAAGGGACAAAACTTGAATCTCCTCTGGACAAAATGGAGACATGAGAAAAGGAAATAAAGAACTGTTTCCGGAGATCAAGAATCAGCGATTCTGGACTCCTCCAGACTAAAAGGAGTTGCGATAATGGGACAGAACTCGAATCTCCTCTCGACTTAAAGGAGACACGAGAAGAGGAATAAGAAGCTACACTAGGAGGCGAGGAATCAGCGACTCGGGACTCCTTTGGACTTAAAGGAGTCGCGAGAAAGGGACAAAACTCGAATCCCCACCAGACTTAAAGGGGACACGAGAAAAGGGACAAAGTGTTGTTCCTTGAAGCTTGGAAGTAGCGACTCGAGACTCCTTCGGAATTAAAGGAGTCGCGAGAAAGGGTCAAAACTCGAATCTCCTCCGGACTTAAAGGAGACTTGAGAAAAGGGATAAGGTGCTGTTCTTGGTGGCAAGGAATCAACGTTTCGGGTCTCCTCCGTACTTAAAGGAGTCGCGAGAAAGGGACAAAACTCGAATTTCTTCAAGAATAAAAGGAGACAAGAGAAGAGGAATAAAAAGTAGTTCTAGGAGGCCAGGAATCAGCGACTCGGGTCTCCTCTGGACTTAAAGGAGTTGCGAGAAAGGGACAAAACTCGAATCTTCTCCAGGCCTAAAGGAGACAGAAGAAAATAGGACAAAGAGCGGCTCATTGAGGCCAAGAAAAAACAACTCGAGACTCCTCTGGACTTAAACGAGTCGCTCGCGAGAAAGGGACAAGACTCGAATCTCCTCCTGACCTAAAGGAGACACGAGAAAATGGAATAAATAGCTATTCTTGGATGCGAGGAATCAATGACTCAGGACTCCTCTAGACTTATAGGAGTCGCGAGAAAGTGACAAAAACTCGAATCTCCTCCAACAAAAAGGACACACGAGAAAAGGGAATAAAAAGTTATTCCAGGAGGCTAGGAATCATGGACTCCGGATACCTCTGTATTTAAAGGAGTTGCGAGAAAGGAAAAAAACTCAAATCTCCTCCAAACTTAAAGGAGACACGAGAAAAGGAAATAGAGAACTATTCCTGGAGGCCAAGAATCAACGATTCAGGACTCCTCCAAACTTAAGGGAGTTGCGAGAATGGGACAAAACTCAAATCTCCATTAGACTTAATGGAGACACGAGAAGAGGAATAAAAAGTTGTTCTAGGAGGCTAGGAATCAGCGACTCGGGACTCCACTGGACTTAAAGGAGTCGTGGGAAAGGGACAAAACTTGAATCTCCTCCAGACTTAAAGGAGACACAAGAAAAGGGACAAAGAGTTGTTCTGTGAGTCCTGGAACAAGCAACTCGGGATTCCCCCGAAATTATAGGAGTCACGAGAAAGGGACAAAACTAGAATCTCCTTCGGACTTAAAGGTGACACGAGAAAAGAGATGAAGATCTATTCCTGGATGCCAGGAATAAGCAAGACAGGACTCCTACGGACTTAATGGAGTCGCGAGAATGGGACAAAACTTGAATCTCCTCCAGACTTAATGGAGACACGAGAGAAGGAAATAAAGAACTATTTCCGGAGACCTAGAATCAGCAATTCTGGACTCCTACGGACTAAAGGGAGTTGCGAGAATCGGACAAAACTCGAATCTCCTCTGGACTTAAAGGAGACACGAGAAGAGGAATAAAAAGCTGCACTAGGAGGCGAGGAATAAGCAACTTGGGACTCCTTTGGACTTAAAGGAGTCGTGAGAAAGGGACAAAACTCAAATCCCCTCCAGACTAAAAGGAGACACGAGAAAAGGGACAAAGTTTAGTTCCATGAAGCTAGGAAGCAGCGACTCGAGACTCCTTCGGAATTAAAGGAGTCGCGAGAAAGGGAAAAAACACGAATCTCCTCTGGAGTTAAAGGAGACTTGAGAAAAGGGATAAGGTGCTGTTCTTGGAGGCAAGGAATCAGCGATTTGGGACTCCTCCGTACTTGAAGGAGTCGCGAGAAAGCGACAAAACTCGAATTTCTTCAAGACTAAAAGAAGATAGGAGAAGAGGAATAAAAAGTTATTCCAGGAGGCCAGGAATCAGCAACTCGGGTCTCCTCTGGACTTAATGGAGTCGCGAGAAAGGGACAAAACTCGAATCTTCTCCGGACCTAAAGGAGACATAAGAAAAACGAACAAAGAGCTGTTCCTGGAGGCCAAGAATAAACCACTCGAGACTCCTCTGGACTTAATGGAGACGCTCGCGAGAAAGGGACAAGACTCGAATCTCCTCCGGACCTAAAGGAAACATGAGAAAAAGGAATAAATAGCTATTCCTGGATGCTAGGAATCAATGACTCAGGACTCCTCTAGACTTAAAGTAGTCGTGAGAAAGTGACAAATACTCGAATCTCCTCTAAACTTAAAGGAGACACGAGAAAAGAGAATAAAAAGTTGTTCCAGGTGGCTAGGAATCAGGGACTCCGGACTCCTCCGGATTTAAAGGAGTCGCAAGAAAGGAACAAAACTCAAATCACCTCCGAACTTAAAGGAGACACGAGAAAAGGAAATAAAGAACTATTCCTGAAGGCCAAGAATTAGCGATTCAGGACTCCTCCAAACTTAAAGGAGTTGCGATAAAGGGACAAAACTCAAATCTCCTCTAGACTTGACGGAGACACGAGAAGAGGAATAAAAAGTTGTTCAAGGAGGCCAGGAATCAGCGACTCGGGACTCCACCAGACTTAAAGGAGTCGTGGGAAAGGGACAAAACTCGAATCTCCTCCAGACTTAAAGGAGACACGAGAAAAGGGACAATGAGTTGTTCCGTGAGTCCAGGAACAAGCCACTCGGGATTCGTCCGGAATTATTGGAGTCACGAGAAAGGGACAAAACTGGAATCTCCTCCGTACTTAAAAGAGACACGGGAAAAGAGATAAAGATCAGTTCTCGGATGCCAGGAATCAGCAACACAGGACTCCTACAGACCTAAAGGAGTCGCGAGAAAGGGACTAAACTAGAATCTCCTATGGACGTAATGGAGACACGAGAAAAGGAAATAAGGAACTGTTTCCGGAGACCAAGAATCATTGATTCTGGACTCCTCCGGACAAAACGGAGTTGCGAGATTGGGACAAAACTCGAATCTGCTCTGAACTTAAAGGAGACACGAGAAGAGGAATAAAAAGCTGCACTAGGAGGCGAGGAATCAGCGACTCGGGACTCCTCTGGACTTAAAGGAGTCGCGAGAAAGGGACAAAACTCGAATCCCCTCCAGACTTAAAGGCGACACGAGAAAAGGGACAAAGTGTTGTTCCATGAAGCTAGGAAGCAGCGCCTCGGGACTCCTTCGGAATTGAAGGAGTCGCGAGAAAGGGACGAAACTCGAATCTCCTCTGGACTTATAGGAGACTTGAGAAAAGGGATAAGGTGCTTTTCTTGGAGGCAAGGAATCAACGATTCGGGACCCCTCCGTACTTAAAGGAGTCGCGAGAAAGGGACAAAACTCGAATTTCTTCAAGACTGGAAGGAGGCCGGAGAAGTGGAATAAAAAGTTGTTCCCAGAGGTCAGGAATCAACGACTCGGAACTCCTCTGGACTTAATGGAGTCGCGAGAAAGGGACAAAACTCGAATCTTCTCCGGACCTAAAGGAGACACAAGAAAAACGGACAAAGAGCTGTTCCTGGAGGCCTAGAATAAACAACTCGAGACTCCTCTAGACTTAAAGGAGTCGCTCGCAAGAAAGGGACAAGACTCGAATCTCCTCTGGACCTAAAGGAGACACAAGAAAAAGGAATAAATAGTGATTCGTGGATGCTAGGAATCAATGACTCAGGACTCCTCTAGACTTAAAGTAGTCGCGAGAAAGTGACAAAAACTCGAATCTCCTCCAGACTTAAAGGAGACACGAGAAAAGGGAATAAAAAGTTATTCTAGGAGGCTAGGAATTAGGGACTCCGGACTCCTCCAGATTTAAAGGAGTCGCGAGAAAGGAACAAAACTCAAATCTCCTCCAAACTTAAAGGAAAAACGAGAAAAGGAAATAAAGAACTATTCCTAGAGGCCATGAATTAGCGATTCAGGACTCCTCCAAACTTAAAGGAGTTGCGAGAATGGGACAAAACTCAAATCACCTCTTGACTTAATGGAGACACGAGAGGAGGAATAAAAAGTTGTTCTAGGAGGCCAGGAATCAGTGACTCGGGACTCCACCAGACTTAATGGAGTCAAGGGAATGAGACAAAACTCGAATCTCCTCCAGACTTAACGGAGACTCAAGAAAAGGGAGAAAGAGTTGTTCCGTGAGTCCAGGAATAAGCAACTCCGGATTCCTCCGGAATTATAGGAGTCACGAGAAAGGGACAAAACTGGAATCTCCTCCAGACTTAAAGGAGACACGAGAAAAGAGATGAAGATTAGTTCCTGGATGCCAGGAATCAGCAACACAGGACTCCTACGGACTTAATGGAGTCACGAGAAAGGGACAAAACTTGAATCTCCTCCAGATTTAATGGAGACAAGAGAAATGGAAATAAAGAACTGTTTCCAGAGACCAAGAATCAGTGATTGTGGACTCCTTTGGACTAAAAAGAGTTGCGGGAATGGGACAAAACTCGAAACTCCTCTGGACTTAAAGGAGACACGAGAAGAGGAATAAAAAGCTGCACTAGGAAGTGAGGAATCAACGACTCGGGACTCCTCTGGACTTAAAGGAGTCGCGAGAAACGGACAAAACTCGAATCCCTTCCAGACTTAAAGGAGACATGAGAAAAGGGACAAAGTGTTGTTCCATGAAGCTAGAAAGCAGCGACTCGGGAAACCTTCGGAATTAAAGGAGTCACGAGAAGGGGTCAAAACTCTAATCTCCTCCGGACTTAAAGGAGACATGAGAAAAGGGATAAGGTGCTGTCCTTGGAGGCAAGGAATCAGCGATTCGGGACTCCTACGTACTTAAAGGAGTCGCGAGAAAGGGACAAAACTCGAATTTCTTCATGACTAAAAGTAGACAGGGGAAGAGAAATAAAAAGTTGTTACAGGAGGCCAGGAATCAGCGACTCGGGTCTCCTCTGGACTTAATGGAGTTGCGAGAAAGGGACAAAACTTGAATCTTCTCCAGAACTAAAGGAGACACAAGAAAAACGGACAAAGATCTGTTCCTGGAGGCCAAGACTAAACAACTCGAGACTCCTCTGGACTTAAAGGAGTCGCTGGCGAGAAAGGGACAAGACTCGAATCTCCTCTGGACCTAAAGTAGACACGAGAAGATGGAATAAATAGCTATTCCTGGATGTTAGGAATCAATGACTCAGGACACCTCTAGACTTAAAGTAGTCGCGAGAAAGTGACAAAAACTCGAATCTCCTCCAGACTTAAAGGAGACACGAGAAAAGGGAATAAATAGTTGTTCCAGGAGGCTAGGAATCAAGGACTCCGAACTCCTCTGGATTTAAAGGAGTCGCGAGAAAGGAACAAAACTCAAATCTCCTCCGAACTTAAAGGAGAAACGAGAAAAGGAAATAAAGAATTATTCCTTGAGGCCAAGAATTAGCGATTCAGGACTCCTCCAAACTTAAAGGAGTTGCGAGAATAGGACAAAACTCAAATCTCCTCTAGACTTAACGGAGAGACGAGAAGAGGAATAAAAAGTTGTTCTAGGAGGCCAGGAATTAGTGACTCGGGACTCCACCAGACATAATGGAGTCGCGGGAAAGGGACAAAACTCGAATCTCCTCTAGACTTAAAGGAGACACAAGAAAAGGGACAAAGAGTTGTTCCGTGAGTCCAGGAACAAGCAACTCAGGATTCCTCCGGAATTGTTGGAGTCGCGAGAAAAGGACAAAACTGGAATCTCCTCCGGACTTAAAGGAGACACGAGAAAAGAGATGAAGATATGTTTCTGGATGTCAGGAATCAGCAACACAGCACTCCTACGGATTTAATGGAGTCGCGAGAAAGGGACAAAACTTGAATCTCCTCTTGACTTAATGGAGACACGAGAAAAGGAAATAAAGAACTGTTTCCGGAGACCAAGAATCAGCGATTCTGGACTCCTTTGGACTAAAAGGAGTTGCGAGAATGGGACAAAACTCGAATCTCCTCCAGGAATAAAAAGCTGCACTAGGAGGCGAGGAATCAGCGACTTGGGACTCCTCTGGACTTAAAGGAGTCGCGAGAAAGGGACAAAACTCGAATCCCCTCCAGACTTAAAGGAGACTCAAGAGAAAGGGACAAAGTGTTGTTCCATGAAGCTAGGAAGCAGCGACTCGGGAGTCCTTCGGAATTAAAGTAGTCGCGAGAACGGGACAAAACTCAAATCTCCTCCGGACTTTAAGGAGACTTGAGAAAAGGGATAAGGTGTTGTTCTTGGAGGCAAGGAATCAACGATTCGGGACTCCTTTGTACTTGAAGGAGTCACGAGAAAGGCTCGAAACTCGAATCACCACCGGACTTAAAGGAGACACGCAAAAAGGGATAAAGAGTTGTTCCTGGAGGCTAGTAATTAACGACTCGAGACTCCTCTGGACTTAAAGGAGTCGCGAGAAAGAGACAAAATTTGAATCTCCTCTGGCCGTAAAGGAGAGATAAGAAATGGGATAAAGAGATGTTCCTAGAGGCTAGGAATCTGCGACGTAGGACTCTTCCGGACCTAAGGAGTCGCGAGAAAAAAACGAAAACTTGAATCTCCTCTGGACTTAAAGGAGACATGAGAAAAGGGAAAAAAGAATTGCTCCTGGAGGCCAGGAATCAATGACTCTGGACTTCTCCAGAATTGCAGGAGTAGCGAGAAAGGGACAAAAACTCGAATCTCCTCCAGGCTTATTAGAGACACGAGAAATGGGAATAAAAAACTATTTTGGAGGGAAGGAATCAGCAACACGGGACTCCTCCGAACTTAAAGGAGTTGCGAGAAAGGCACAAAACTCGAATCTCCTTTGGACTTAAAGGAGACACGAGATAAGTGATAAAGAGCTGTTCCAGGAGGCCAGGAATCAGCGACACAGGACTCCTACGGACTTAAAGGAGTCGTGAGAAAGGGACAAAACTTGAATCTCTTCCTGACTTAGTTGAGACCCGAGAAACAGAAACAAAGAACTATTTTAGGAGACCAAGAATCAACGATTCTTGAATCCTCTGGACTAAAAGGAGTTGCGAGAATGGGAAAAAACTCGAATCACCTTTGGACTAAAAGGAGACACGAGAAGAGGTATAAAAAGCTACACAAGGAGGACAACAATCAGCGACTTCGAACTTCTCCGGACTTAAAGGAGTCGTGAGAAAGGGACAAAACGTGGATCTCCTCTAGACTTAAAGGATACACGAGAAAAGGGAATAAAAAGTTGTTCCAGGAGGCTAGGAATCAGCGACTCCGGACTCCTCCAGATTTAAAGGAGTCGCGAGAAAGGAACAAAACTCAAATCTCCTCCGAACTTGAAGGAGACACGAGAAAAGGAATTAAAGAACTATTCCTGGAGGCCATGAATCAGCGACACAGGAACAAGCAACTCGGGATTCCACAGGAATTATAGGAGTCATGAGAAAGGGACAAAACTCGAATCTCCTCCGGAATTATAGGATACACGAGAAATGAGATAAAAAGATGTTCCTAGAGGCCAGTAATCAGCGACACAGGAATCCTACAGTCTTAAAGGAGTCGCGAGAAAGGGGCAAAACTTGAATCTCCTCTGGACTCAATGGAGACACGAGAAAAGGAAATAAATAACTGTTTCTGGAGACCAAGAATAAGCGATTCTAGACTCCTACGGACTAAAAGGAGTTGCGAGAATGGGACGGAACTCGAATCTCCTCTGAACTTAAAGGAGACATGAGAAGAGGAATAAAAAGCTGCACTAGGGGGCGAGGAATCAGCGACTCGGGACTCCTTTGAACTAAAAGGAGTCGCAAGACAGGGACAAAACTCGAATCTCCTATGGCCTTAAAGGAAATTAAAGAGGAGGAATAAAAAAAGTTGTTCCTGGAGGCCGAGATTCAGCGACTCGCGGCACCTCCAGACAAAAAGGAGTCGCGACAAAGTGACAAAACTTGAATCTCCTCTGGACATAAAGGAGTCACGGGAAAGGGAGAAAAACTACAATCTCCTCCTGACTTAAAGGAGACATGAGAAAAGGGACATAGAGTAGTTCCAGGAGGGTAGAAACCACCAACTCGGGACTGCACTGGACATGAAAGAGTCGCGAGAAAGGGACAAAACTCAAATCTCCTCCGGACTTAAAGGAGACACGAGAAAAGGGATAAAGAGTTGTTCCTGGAGGCTAGGAATCAACGACTCAAGACTCCTCCATACATAATGGAGTCGCGAGAATGGGATAAACCGTGAATCTCCTCCGGACTTAAAGGAGACACGAGAAATGGCAAAAAAGAGCTATTCCTGGAGGCTAGGAATGAGCGACGCAGGACTCCTCCGGACATAAAGGAGTCGTGAGAGAGGGACAAAAACTTGAATCTCCTCCGGACTTAAAGGAGTTGCGAGAAAGGGACAAAAATCGAATCTCCTTTGGACTTAAAAGAGAGACGAGAAAAGGGATAAAGAGTTGTTCCTGGAGGCCAAGAATCAGCGACTCGGGACTCCTTCGGACTTAAAAAAGTTGCGAGAAAGAGACGAAATTTGAATCTCCTCCGGACATAAGGGAGAAACGAGAAAAGGGATAAAAAGCTATTCCTGGAGGCCAGGAATCTGCGACGTAGGACTCCTCCGGACGTAAAGGAGTCGCGAGAAAGGGAAAATAAATCGAATCGCCTTCGGACTTAAAGAAGACACGAGAAAAGAGAATAAAGAACTGTTCCTAGAGGCTTGGAATTAACTACTTAGGACTCCTTCAGCCTTAAAGGAGTCGCGAGAAAGGGACAAAAACACGAATCTCCTCCAGACTTAAAGGAGACATGAGAAAAGGGAAAAAAGAATTGTTCTTGGAGGCTAGGAATCAGCGACTCTGGACTCCTCCAGAATTGCAGGAGTGGCGAGAAAGGGACAAAAACTCGAATCTCCTCCAGACTTATTGGAGACACGAGAAATGGGAATAAAAAGCTATTCCAAAGGGCAGGAATCAGCAACACGGGACTCCTCCGGACTTGAAGGAGTTGCGAGAAAGGGACAAAACTCGAATCTCCTCTGGACATAAAGGAGACATGGGAAAATGGAATAAACAGCTGTTCCTGGAGGCTAGGAATCAGCGATTCGGGACATCTTCGGACTTTAGGGAGTCATGAGAAAGGGACAAAACTCGAACTAGACTTAATGGAGTTGCGGGAATGAGATAAAATTCGAATCTCCTTCTGACTTGAAGGAGACACGAGAAAAGGGATGAAGAGATGTTCCGGGAGGCCAGGAATCAGCAACGCTAGACTCCTCTAGAACTAAATGAGTTACGAGAAAGGGACAAAAACTCGAATCTCCTTCAGACATAAAGGAGGCATGAGAAATGGGAATAAAGAATTGTTCCTGGAGGCCAAGAATTAATGACTCAACACTCCTCCAGAATTAAAGGAGCCGCGAGAAAGGGAGAAAAACTTGAATCTCCGCCGGACATATTGGTGACACGAGAAAAGGGAATAAAAAGCTTTTCCGGGAGGCCAGGAATCAGCTCCAGACTTAAAGGAGACACGAGAAAAGGGACAAAGTGTTGTTCCATGAAGCTAGGAAGCAGCGACTCGTGACTCCTTCGGAATTAAAGGAGTCGCGAGAAAGGGACAAAACTCGAATCTCCTCCGGACTTAAAGGAGACTTGTGGAAAGGGAAAAGGTGCTGTTCTTGGAGGCAAGGAATTAGAGATTCGGGACTCCTCCGTACTTAAAGGAGTCGCGAGAAAGGGACAAAACTCGAATTTCTTCAAGACTAAAAGGAGACAGGAGAAGAGGAATAAAAAGTTGTTCCAGGAGGCAAGGAATCAGCGACTCGGGTCTCCTCCGGACTTAAAGGAGTTGCGAGAAAGGGAAAAAACTTGAATCTTCTCTAGACCTAAAAGAGACACAAGAAAAATGGACAAAGAGCTGTTCCTGGAGGCCAAGAATAAACAACTCGAGACTCCTTTGGACTTAACGGGGTCGCTCGCGAGAATAGGACAAGACTCGAATCTCTTCCGGAACTAAAGGAGACACGAGAAAAAGTAATAAATAGCTACTCCTGGATGCTAGGAATCAATGACTTGGGACTCCTCTTGACTTAAAGTAGTCGCGAGAAAGTGACAAAAACTCGAATCTCCTCCAGACTTAAAGGAGACACGAGAAAAGGGAATAAAAAATTGTTCCAGGAGGCTAGGAATCAGGGACTCTGGACTCCTCCGGATTTAAAGGAGTCGCAAGAAAGGAACAAAACTCAAATCTCCTCCGATCTTAAAGGAGACACGAGAAAAGGAAATAAAGAACTATTCCTGGAGGCCAAGAATCAGCGATTCAGGACTCCTCCAAACTTAAAGGAGTTGCGAGAATGGGACTGTAGACACCCCGATTTTGAGGTAACCCAGAGATGAGTATCCTCATGTTGCTTTGAAGGTGACTAGCCCTTAAACCGACCCCAAACCCACTAGCCAGAGCCCCAAATCAGAGATCTGTGAGCTGATGTGGTGCACCAAGGTAGCGCACCATGGTGGCGCACTAAGGTGGCACACATAACTAGCTCACCAACTTGGCGCCCAGCTCTGGCTGCTGACCTTCCACCTTCTGGGCTGTTACCCTTGCAAAGGAATGTGCCAATGAATATTCGAGGCTTTTCGTTTGCAAGACCCCTTTGTAACCTCCCTAGAGACCACTATAAAAAGGCCCCTAGAGCAGCCATTCGAAGACACCCATTTTGTGAGAGAAGAACCTTTCTTTTGCAAGAGAAACA
>JAMKQA010009751.1:0-16914 GCA_024699735.1 Posidonia australis | reverse complement strand
TTTAAGAATAAATATAAAAAACTCATGCATTGTTTTAAACAAAATCAAATATCAAAACAAGAATGATTATCAAAAATTAAAAAAATGCGCAAACAAAACTCGTTTAAGCAATATTCATTTAAAAAAAAATTAAACATACTAGGTTTAATTTTACGGTTTTGAAAAATGATTCATGAAGATAGTTTTAGCAACTATTCTTTTAAAATGATTAAAGTATACGATATTTCATTACTTTTCTATAACTATTTGCATGAAGTTGCTAAAAAAATTATACAAACTCTAAGAATAAATTATAAGACTCGTGCATTGTTCCTTAGAAAAACCAAATGTCAAATATGAATGACTAAAGATAATTAGTAGCAAAAAATCAATCATGTCAACAACATTCATTTTAAACAGAAGATAGTATAAAAAATTCCTAGGTCAATTTTAAAGTTTTGAAAAATGCTATAAAAGTTATAAAGAGTTCCTCAAAAATGAAAAATAGCATCCGTAAAGCATTAAGTTGTATCCATTGTATGAAAAAAAATAAATTCATTAATTGAATAAAATCATGTATTTTCAAGATTTCTAAAAAATTATAAAATTTCAAACAGAATATATATTCTAAAAAAAAATATTCCGCCCAAAAAAAAAAAGACTAATGAGTAGCATTGATCAACATATTTCAGAAGAATAATTTGATTATATATTCATTTTTTTTAAGATAAATCCATCTTGAATCTTCATCAAAAAAAGAAATTAGTAGATGATTTCTTTTCAACTAGTTCTCATCTAGAATATTCATTGAATTTTTTTTAAAAATGCCACAGGCATGTGTCCACATTCTATAATATCTCACATTAAAGGTATTCTTTATTTCATTTCACTATTTATATTTTCAAAGTATTTGTAAATGGATGGCTAAGAAACCAACCAAGACTTTAAAATCAATTTTTACTACTTCAAATCAAAATAACTACTTCACTAAAATCGACTATTACTCCGGTAAAACGAAAATGAGATCTAGCTATCCTGAGAGCATTGTAGTATGTTACAAGGAAATTTATGTAGCATCCTCTCTCTTTCGATCTCAAATAAAAAAGTAAACAATTGTCCATTTAGTTGTCAGTGGACAATAACAAAAAACCACTTGATCTACAAGTTATTCAATTAAAACAATAAAATTACTATCATTAGACTGTTTTTTGTTAACGGTAGGTGATATTATTAATTTATAAAAGTACCAATATCAACTATCATTAGACTGTTAATGGATATACACTAATACATTTTTTCCATCGGTACATTGCCTTAAAATTTAAAGATGTTTATCATTTCCTAAGTATAAGAGAAATGGTCTATCATGTTAATATAATAATCCAAACAATGAAATCTGTTGTTTTATTTTAACAAATAAAATGTTTTATCATGTTCTCTCTACTACAATTTATCATGTATTCAACCTTAAGGATATACCACTCTTCAACACATATGATATATATGTTTGAGAGTTCCCTGCCTATGTTACTTAGGACATAACAATTAAAATAATATATAAAAATTATTTTCCCTTTATCATTTTGGGAGGGCCTTTCTTCAAGATACCGATGAATCAAGACATTTCACTTCTAATAACAACTTCCCATTCTAGACCGACACCTCCATAGTCAATTTTAATAGTTCTATCAATAAAAACATGTGTTACTGCATGGTATTAAACACCAAAGACCTCTAAATGATTCCAATTGTAAAGTTTATGGATCACCTAGCTTAATGATAAACTTTATAAAATAATTCATATATCCATTATAAAAATTCAAAACAATTTATCAAAAGAAGTTAAAACAGATAAAAAAATTTCAACAGTAAAACTAATCGTATCTCAATGTCCCAAGATCCTGTCCATCATTTTCCTACATATATGGTAAAATTCACGGAGATTTGAAGTTTTACCAAAATTTTTCATTTTGATGAAGATACAGTCATACAAAATACACATTAGGTTGATTTACAAAATTCCTTAGAAAGCTAGAAATCTTGACAGAAGAATTGAAGTTTTACCAACAGAAAGTATGTAATCAAGATTATACTTGTAAATTCTTGATTACAAACATACAACATCGCTCACATTGATACACTGATATGCTTAACTGACTTATCTGTTTTAGAACCCATCGCTCTGTTTCTTTGTTGACAAGGTCGCTCTTTGTTGCTGTAAAAGATTGCAAATGGATACTTTTTGTTTTTCATCTTTTGAGGACCACAAGCAGCATGAGGACAGCAGAACGTCTCATTAAACCAGGACGCCATTCCCAAAACTCCCCTACACAATTGATAGTTTTTCCTCTTCCATGAAGGCCCCTGCACCCATTTCACGTCCCATTCTTTTTGTGGTGCACACGGTCCTAACTTAAAATATTATATCCCCAAAAAGTCCCTACCGAACGCCCCAAGACCCACGTCAAGATAATAGAATTTTTTTTCCAGTGTTCTCTTCTACGATGTAACTAAGCTGTCTCTAACTTCAAAACTAAAATAAACAGGTTTGTAATGATGTTTACCTATTTCGTCATGTTCCTTAAAAAAATATCCAATTTTGTGGCAAGTTGTTACTGTTAAGACATTTTGTTATGACGTTACCACTCTCGGCTAGTGTAATTGAAGACAGCAAATATCCTAAAACTAATGTATCATCTCTCAAACCAAATATAAAGAGGCTGCATGCATAGCATAAAGAACTCGTTGCATAAACACCTTTAAAATTTGATGTTGATTATCTTAAAGATTAACTAACTATATAATTAGATTTCATTAAAAAAGAAAAGAGACACTTGCAAGGAACATTTTTTGATATATTTAAAAGTCCATCTTCAATTATTATTATTATTATTATTATATGTTTCTACTTCATTCTTACCTACAACATCATTTTTTTTTTTTAATCATCTTCACTTTTTCGGAGAGATATGTAGTGAGACCGTTCTTGTAGTTCTCCATGCAAGTGTCGAGAGCTTCCTTAACAGTAGCATTTGATCTGTCATAGATCTCATGTATCATGGAAATTAAGCATGCAATTAGTTAATATATAGTCGAAGCTTCAGATGAAGGTTACAATGTAACCACAAAGTTGACAATGGCGAAGTTGTCGTCACAAGAGCGGTAGCGTTTGCAAGGGTAAGGTTGAGGGTGATGACCGTCAATCCTAATGTGTCTTCCTTCACGGCCCCCGGCACGGCGTGGAGAGACGCAACGCAGAAGCCATAGAGGATGTCGGTCTCGTCGTCGACGACATCCGAGCATTCTTTCTCAACATCGACGTCTGAGAAGCTGTGATGGAAGGCTAGAGGAGAAAGAGAGAAAGGAGGAGAGAAGATCTCATGATGATTTACACACAACTCAGTCAAGTCGATGAATCAAATCGAATTTAACTTTTAAGACTTGACTTGAACTTTTCATTTCGCTAGTTCGATTCCCTTCAATAAACTTTTCAAACATTGACTACAATTCGGTTCATGGTTTTTTCCGGTTCAACCAAATTGATAAAAGTTTAATGTATGTAAGTCCTATAGTTTTTTCAGATATAAATGCACAGATCTCTAACCAATGGATTAAATTATTTTTTTTTATGGAAATGAATATTCACACTTACGTATCTTGGTAAAGTTTCTGGGAGAATTGATAAATTTCATGAATAGTGATTTTGAAAAAACTAACCTACCATAACTTTTTGAAATCAACATTTTTAAAAGATTTTGTACATAAATAAGAAGTTGACATGTTGAAATAGTCTAACATGAAATATGGCGTTTGATTCAAAGGATAAACTATTTTTCTCAAAAGTTGGTTTCCATAATTGTTACCAAATGTTTAACCTAAGTCCTTGGACTTGAGGATTTTTGAAGATTTTAAATTAAATAGATTGTTTTTTTTTGTTGATATCGGTATGTATATATTTTCTTCTTGTGGTCCGTGAGATTCGAACCTGGAAGGGAGGTGGAAGTTCTACTCCTTTTAGCCAACTGCACCATGGTAATTGGTTAAATTAAATAGATTGTTGCACGACACGTTTCACTAATACAAACATTAATGTAGAAGAACTTGATAAGGTTAAATTTCTTAGAGTTTCGAAGTATCCCTACCTATACTTCTCAATACCTTCAGGAGTGACATTCTTTATTGTAGGTTACATGCTGAATTACTTGTTCTTATTTTTTTTGTTTGATATCGGTATGCATATATTTTTTCCTTGTAATCTGTGAAATTCGAACCTGAGAGAGAAGTGGAAATTCCACTCCTCCTAGTCAACTACACCATGGTAGTTGGTTTACTTGTTCTTGTTTTGATCTTATATATTTCTATCTCGGCACTAGAGTATATGTAGTGAGAGTGTCTGTCTCAACGGAAAATAACCACATTTCACTTATCAAAAGAAAGGAGATTTTATTAGACATTTAAGTTTAAAAGTCAGTAAAGAAATGATGGAATTGTGGGTTTAGTATCTTTGCTGGTTTTTTTTATGCCATCATACATGTGTCACACTCAACAACGATAAGGGTCTCAGTTGACCAGAAGTTGTGATTAGATCTAAGTTCTAATCTCTCGAAGAGCAAGCCTAGGTAAATAATTATGGAGACCAACCGCAACATACCATTCTCAAAAAAAAAACAATCATATATATGTGTCACGCAATGAAAATGCCATTCATATTTAACTCCACTTTTTGGACTGTTGACAGCTATTCTACCATTTTCAATCAACAATTAATTATCCTTCACTCAGTTCAGTGCAATTCTAATGGAAATTCAATAGCTAAAGAAGCATGGATTGACACTTTATACAAATGCATCTTACTTGACCAAGTTGTGAGTTTTATAATGAACATTAACCTTGAAAAATGACCAAGCACTTTTGTTTGTAATGACTAGTGCATTATCCCGAATAGATGGCAGTCTGGTTCTATATAATTTCTCACATTACCTTATTCTTGTTGAACGTTCGATGTCTATCCTGATATTCTTTGCTGTCTCTCATCCATCTTTCTTTTGGGTACTTCACAAGATTTATTACTCCGAAACCCCCAAGCGTGCCTTCTCAGTTCCCACTCATTTGAGCCACCAAGGGAGTGAAGATAGTGGTTGATTTTCTTCATGTTATTATTGCCTTCACACAAAAAACAAAGCGAGCAATGTTTGTTGTATTCCTCTCAACAACCTGATACAAATTAAGAGGTGGTGAATATGCAGTCCCAATGTCCCATTTGTCGAGCCTTGCCATTGAAGAGTGGTCCTTGTTCGCCACCTGATGAACAACTCCACAGTCCACTTGATACTTAAATTTCGATCGGACACATATCACCACTTGGACATTTTCATCTTAGAACCAATAAAGATGAGCTGGATGACTTATCCATTGCAAATTGGAAAGATGGTAGTTGAAGGATGTTGATTATTCCACTCCTTAATGGCCACTATCTTAAAGTTAGTTGCATGTTTCTTGCAACCTTTTAGGAGGATGTGGATAATTTAATGTGTCATACAAAGTTACAGTAAAGTCCAGAAAAAATTGGTTCACCCTGGTAGCCCCATGGTTACAGTGAAGTTAGGACACTTCCATCTTTTTGTCAAACATAATTTGCAAACTTCCCAATAGATGCCATATCATTGAATTCTTGACCCAACAGATGTAAATGTTCCTTGTCCACACTGATACAAGAGGGAAATTAAATGGACACAGTGGTGCATGCATTTGTCGTCAACTGTTTGTTGAGATGTACATCTTGGGAAAGTGGTATGTATGCGCTTAAATTAGAGAAGCATGACATCCTATAGCTGTACATGAGCTCAACTAAATCTCGTTCTTCTGAAGCTTTGGTAGATATCGTTGTTTACTGTTTAGAGAATTAACGCCAAATTGACAGACGAAGACGAGATACAGTTTTTCTAGGATCCTTTCAATGTGATATTGATGATATAGAATAAGATGATTTCGTCTGTTCCTTGGTTTCCTTATTTTGATATAGTTAAATCTCAACAATTACATCGAACCTCCATGCTTGATCTTGGCATTAGAGAGTATTTCTAGGTGTTAATTGTTAAATATAGTAGAAATATCAAAATTGTGGAAATAAACCTTGCGACGCACACCTAAATAATGTTCCGCAAAAACAGATAAAAGCAAAGAAAAAGTGTCTTCATACGATGTCTAGGAGCTATTATACAATCTCAAACAATGGCTACCAATTATTATGACAGATTAAATGCCTGTTTCCCGAAAGTTAATGTTCTATTGAACAAGTAGTTGAGACTCTTTTCTCTCTTAGAACCTACACATAAATAGCATGAACTGGCTAAGTTTAAATATGCACTTGCATTGCCATATATGTCAGAGCCTGCAATAAAGAGAAGAGTATTGATACTTGCCCAACTTCTTTCTCATATCTATCTCTCTTTGGAACTGTAGCTCATCATGAAACTGAGAAAATAGTAGAACAGATCATTTGCTTAAGTATCTTATCATCGTCAAGAGCTGCATGTGGATGACAGGACTCTTGCTGCCAACCTTCTCATTACCAAACTAGGCCATGGGAACAGTAACATGTCTGTCATATATGAATGCCATCATTCATGCCTGAGGGTATGGGAAGAAAAGGTGAAAAAGTTAGGCAACCATCACATTGTTCTTTGTTGATATGCAATCAATGGGTTCTCTTCTTTTGATTTCTTGCTGTCAAATGTTACATGGGAACATGCCTTTCCATTTCAAATTAAAACTGTACTGTGTGATGCAAAAGCTTATCTCTGTGTGTTATTATTTCTTTAAACAAGAGAAAGCATCCAATTCTTTTTGTAGCTTTTGTTTGGATTTGAAAACATGCATCTTCCTTGCGAAGCATCATGGTGTTATCATATTGTTTAAAATTTAAATATCTCAAACACAAGTAGAGACAGTATTAGGATCATTACTGATATCCCAAGAACTTTTGAGGGCTTGCTGGGATCAATAAAACCTGAGACGGAATATTTATAGCCATGTTAATTAAATATTTGGGTGGAGATCTAGAAGTCCATCGCTAGTCCAACAAAATCAGATAGGTGATATAATAACTTGCCAATCATAAAATATCGTCTTCCTTGTATATTTAAAGAAAATCTAGACAACAAAGAAAAAGAAATCAAGTGGGAAATGATGACAACATGCCAACTTGTAGAGTGTAAACAAGTGAAAAACTCGGGCAATCCATAAAGAAATATTGACATTACCATAAATAAAAAAAAATAACATTAAAATGAAATAACAATTTTTATTATTCATAATTCTTTTTTCTTCTTAGAAATCATCTCTTCTTATATTATGGACTGTTCATTATATCTTCATTCACATACGTAATGATATAGATATATACATTATCTTTTGTCAAACACTGATTTTTTCCCTTTTTAACTATAAGTTTAAGAATTACTTTAAAGTTTCAATGTATTTTGTCAAACATTTATTCTCTTCCCCTTTAACCATAAATTTAAGAATTACTTCAAAGTTTCAAAAAAAAAAGAGAACTAAGAGAAACAATCAATGATGTACTTGAATCATTGCGTTTGAACCTTTCCTTCCTCTTTGATATAGAGAAAAGAAGATCAACAATGATAAAAACAATAACATAAACAAAAAAAAACTTATATTAAAAATAAAATTAAAATTAAAATAAAAAATAATTTTAGAAATTAAACATATTTTAATTCTAAAAATGAAACGAGAGTTTCAGTTCATTAAAACATATTAATTCTAAAAATAATAATATATTCCCTCTCCATAAAAATTTGTTGGAGAAAGAACATATGTGAAAGAGGGCAAAATTAATGTTAAATGTGGAGGATGTGGACTCCAATACTTAAAATGAAGAAATTTTGTTTCAATTTACTTCTCTCGTTTAGTACAAAGTTGGTAGTTAAAAAATACATTAATGGAAAAAGGAAATACACAATTAGAAAGAAAAACACATAGGATACAATATAGCCAAAAAAAAAAAAAAGTGGAAACATATAAAATTCAAAAAAGAATAAATAATGGCAATGATAAAGATCTACTAATAAGTTGTGCCTTGATAATGACAATTATAACCAAATCATCATCATTTACATTATTTTGGATTAGTATATTAGTAAATATAAGTATATATACTATTTTCTAGGGATAATATTTATTAAATGCACATAAATTAATTAAATTTTTATAAATATTAAATATAATAAGTGTATTCCACATAATCAATTAATGAAATAAATGTGGTGGCTCAATATATTAATATAGACTGAAAGATAGATAGAGAGATAGATAGATTGATTGATCGAGGAAAAAATAGGAAAGAATGTAGGAGAAAAGAGAAATAGAAATAATAGACTTAGATCTTATGTATGATAGGATTAAAATAATTGTTGTTAGAATAACTAAGAAATTCAAAATTATGCATCATTGGTAATTAAGTTCTCACTTGTTAAGTAGAGGTAAAAACTAAATGAAGTAGGTGAATCCCACGAGATAAATATGATTATTACTTAAATCAATGAAACTCACATATAATATTGAAATGATTGTTATGGGAATATGTGGGTCACACATAATAGGCTTAAGAATAGAATAAAAACTTTAAAATTTAATACGTAATAAAAAACACATGAATAAGAAACCAAAAAGGAAATTGGTTTAAATAAAATTTGAGTTTACAATAAAAATTATAATATTTAAATAAAACTAAAAAATAAAAGGAAGAACTTAATAAAGTTGGAGATAAGGAGGGAATTTTGAAATTTAAAAAATATTTAGAAAACTTTATAAGAGTAAATTAACTAAAACTAGTGGTTATCGACTACATTATAGCATTTATCAAATAAAGAAAATTTGAAATTAGTTAATAAAAAAATACTTCAAGGGCCCCACACAATGGTAAAGAAACCGATGGTTTTCCAAATTTGAATGCATTGTTGATTAAATAGAGTAATCTAAGAAAAAAAATGTGGGCCCTATCTAATGAAATTAAGAAAAATAAATAAAATAATCTAAGAAGGGGTTGTTTTCTGCATAGTATATTAGTATAGTTAGTATAGATGTGCAATTCCAAGGAGTAAAATCAAGAACAAATTACAAAATGCAAGATTTAGTGAAAATTCAAGCCCTTGAGACCATAGGAGTGCTTACAACCCATATTTAGTACTAATTTTCATTTGTGTCCTGTGTAGATGGAACTGCCACGCACTGTAAATTTCATTGCATAACCAATTATTTATGTCCAGATTTAGTAATTTTTAGTAAATTTCAACTATTAAATTAATCCCTTGTGGACAATAAATGATATTATTTGTCAAATTAGACTGTAAGCCATGAGGTGGAAAATAAGCTAATATATTCAAATTTACCTTTTAGAATGCCTGCAATCCTTCTTCTTTTTTTTAATCCTAAAAAGTAGCATTTTGAACCCTATTCACACTGTTTCATTTAAACATCAAAACAAGTACAAGCAACTGCACTTAGCCAATTTAATTTAATTAGAAACAGCCAACCACATCAAAGTTTGGGTTCGATAAAATTTGCCAAGAAAAAGATATTCTAAGGAGATAGAAGACAAGCACATACCACCTTTAAATCCGCCATACTTAACGGCTATACAAATAAGACAAATGAGAAAAATACAAACCCATTGAGCCAAGACAAATAGATGCAAAATACCAAAATTTCATCGCCAACATTCCAAAGCATAGAACAAAACAAACCCCTCTGTCAACTTATTCTTATTCTTCTTGGCAAATAAAAAATACTAAACTTTTAATGAGCTTGTATTTTAACAAAAATATATAATAAACTACAAAAATACCAAACTTGTATTTTTTTAATACCATCATACAAGTATTATATTATTCAACTCCTCGTGAAGTATTTTTCAATTTATCTTGTAAAATTAAATCATTGCATCGTGACTCATGCAACCATATTATTAATAAAATAACAAAAACTCTATAGAGAAATTTTTATTTCAAAACAATATGAAAGTAATATCATACATTTAAATGATATCCATGCAAAAGCTAAAAATCATCACAAGTATTGTTTTTTTTTTTTTGAGGTATCATCACAAGCACAGTAGAAAATTAAAAAATAGTGAAATAGGTTAATTTTTCTCCTTTTATAAAATGAAAAATATCCACACATCACTCAAAAAACTAATATCTCATAATTCACCCAAATAAACCCAACCTAGGAAAAAGAACACCTCATAATAAATTACAAATTCATATAAAACAAAAAATAAAAAAAGAGTTTCTTCTTCCTTTCAGATTTTATAAATTATTAGAAAACAAGGAAGAACAGCCCTGGTATCAAAAACCAACAACTCTCCTTTCCTAACAGAAACTGACTCATACTCGACCGGGTTCGGCACTGATCGGAACCCGGTCCAAACTCTGCCCGCTATCACCCGACAAACCACCATTGCCCTCCTCTTCCCGGCACCACCACCATGAGCTCCGCCGCTGCCGGCGAACGTCCTTATCCCCCCATCTCCTCCCACTGGCCACACCACCCCAGCGTAGCAAGTGGGTTCTCCGGAGATCCCCGAATCGAGGCTCGCAGGAGCCGGCCGGAACCGCATCATCTCGTTCCCATCGGCGGCGCACCGGGAGGAACCGAGCCCGGCGCGGAGGCGGACTTGGTCGCGGTACTCTTCGAAGCGGGATACCGTCCGTGGTGGGTTGTGGATCTTGAACAGCATCTCGATCTCGCCGGAGAAGGTGGGTGATGGAGTCCCCGGAGAGGACCAGCTGGAGGTGAAGATGATCTCGACGACTCGCCGGGACGAGTGGTTGGGGGGGAGGGGGAGGAGGGTTGGGAGGGAGGAGAGGTTTTGGGACTTGGGTTTTGGTCTTGGCTTTGGTTGAGATTGGAAGGATGGCTGCAATGGTGTTGAAGGTAGAGGTTGGGATTTGGATTTTGTTGACTTGGGTTTTGAAGTGGACTTGGGTTTGGATTGTTTTTTGAGGATGATGATGTCTTTGAGGTGGTGGGAGGTGTTGCCACAGCCAAGAGGGAGGAGGGGAGGTTTGTTAGTTTTGGATGGGGAAGTGGTGGTGGTGGTGGTGGAGGAAGGTGAGGAGGAGGAGGATTGTTTTCTGGGTGTGGGAGGGAGGGGCGGTTTAAGGGGAGGTTGGTGGTAGACATCTTCAATGGCATTGGTTTTGCATTGAAAGGCCTTTACCCATGCTCCTGCCATTGAAGGTGGAGGAGAAGAATGAGGAGACGGAGGAGGGGACTAGAGGATTTTGTTGATAGGAAGAAAGAGAAAAGGTAACATTTTAGAGGGAGAGAGAGAGAGAGTGAATGGTAGTACTATTTGACCCAAATCACAGCTAGCTGCACAAGAAGAAGAAGAAGAAGAAGAAGAAGAAGAGGAGAGGATGTAGCATGGTGTAGGCTAAAAAGTGAAGAGAAAACAATAGAGAACAGACAGACAGAGAGAGATATTTGACCCACCACCTTCCTCTGGATTGCAGAGGTTGGGTCTGGTACCTGGTGTTGTCTTCCAACTCTCCCTCCCTCCCTCTCTCTCTCTCTCTCTCTCTCTTTCTGAGGTAGTGGTGTGGTGGTTATTTGTATTGCTGTGATCGTAAGCAATTTATGTTCACAGTGGTAGCTCTGAGTGGTTGCCTCTTTTGTCTTTCTGGGTTGTGTTGGATTTTCCTTGATGTTAATAATATTTACATCGGTCAGTGGAAAGTGGAAAGTGGAAATTGGTTTTGAATGCAGAGTTATATTTCATCATGGATTGGATTTTCAGAATTAAGTTTTGAATAGGATTACCTGCAAGGTGAAAGAATTTCCCTTTTAAATGCCAAGATTCCAAAAATATATACATCAGATTTATGCAATTTTTCGTGTAATTTATTGAATCGTAGAACAATTGGTGAATGGGAATCCTTACAATTGAGTGGAGCTTCCACTTTCTTCTTGGATTTAAATCGCAAAGAGAAAATATTTGCATATTCATATCAAAAAAAAATTAAGAATCATCTTGGTGGATGATAATTTTTACGTTGCAGTAAAATCTGCTATTGTTATATATGGATCTTTTTGGAGCTTTGTGGTCACACACGTCAATTTCCTTCCTTTTATCTTCTGCAGTTGTGCGTATAGTCCAAACACATGGGTATTTTAATGTATAGCAAGTTATCTTTATCTACTATTTATTAATGAAGAAAATTCAGTAATACCATCCATAACCACACATATTAATGAAGAAAATATCTTTTATATCATCAATTCCTCACTTTTAAATACATATATGTTATATGTTTAGTTTGAAATGACTAAACATAAGTTAAAATCCAACCCACTGTCCTTTTGTACAAGTGAAAGGAGAAGGAGAGGGGAAGAAGTTAGCATTTAAAAAGAAGAAAGAAAATGATTTTTCGTTTGTATTACTGTTGGGATATAAGGGTAAAAAAGTTATTTACATCTGAAAATTAATGATGTTAGGGAATATTCTGTATATTTTAACTCAGATACTTACGTATTTAAACTTGTTGGCATATATGAAGAAAAAATGGGATTAGATGGTATAAATATTTTTTTTTAATTTAAGTGGTATTTACATAATATGTGAGATTGTAGGCAGCATAGCTATAATTGCCCCTATGTATTAAGTGCTACATGCATACACATTACCTCCTTGGATCTTAGGAAATACCAATAACAAATCAATTTACTAGTAATTAATCGAACCTTGTGAGCTTCATGGCTTGTTAGCTTAGAAAAGTTCCATACTCGTTAGATTCCAAACACATAAAATCTCTGATTCTAGACATCTTTGAAGAACACAGAACTCGTTTGTTCCCTCCTATCTTAACATGTGGACATTAAACCCTACTCAGATACTTGATGCCCATCATGTTTGTTCTTAATTACGATCCAAGAAAAGGAATAGTGGTGATATCTCACCTCCCAACTCTTGCCCACGCACGTTATGTCGTTACAAATCTCCAACTATCACAATCAATTAAACCATGAATACCCATACAAAAAAGGAAGGAATAATTCCATTCACATCATGAGCACTCATATGAGTTGGCTTGGGGATGCTTCCACAATTTTCAAGTTCGAACAGAAACAAAACCGATAAACTGAAACTTAACCGATAGAACTATAGAAGAAAAAAGAACAGGAAAACGCATAAAAACTTCTATTCCAAACAACCCACTTGCTGTTTGTTAAATCTCCTTTTTATTTTGAATGGCACAGACACTTAGGTGCACCGGCCACTGAAAGAGGGGGGGAACAAAGTGCACTGGAAAGTAAACAGTTTTGAGATTTCTGGCACGAATGATGGAAGTTGGTAGTGTGGGAATATCCAAGGAGAAAAGAAAGAACAAGAAAAACAAAGGGATCCAATCTCCCAAGAGTAGGGGGTGCAATGGCAACAAAACAGAGGCAGACGAAATGACCAGGAGCTTGCGTTTTGTGGATATTTTGAATTCTTCCATTCGAAAAAGAAAAACAGCTTTTGACGAGGTGGGTGCAAGCAAATGGTGGTCGGTTGTGAGCACCAGGCTTTGTTCTCTCACGCCTGCATAGACATAGGAATCACCATCTCTCTTACATGGTCTCTCTTTCTGTGAGGGGAGGACCCAGTGAGCTTGGGATTTGAGCTTTATCCCAAGCGTGCTGCTTTTAGGCCATTAGAGGCCTTGTTTGGTGGAGGACAGGGAGAAAGTGAGACGAGTCTCAACCCTCTACTCCCAAGTTTCAACTGTCCTTCATGGTCAGGACTGTCTAGTAACTAGATGTTAGTTGATTTTATATTGTTTTGGTTCTGTTTCTTTTTCTCTTGACCAAAGTTCATTTGCACCATGTGATGGTTGATGTAGTTTTTGTCAGGAGCTATTAGTGATTGTGAACTTATGATTAAGGGAAAAATGATGTGTTTTTGTTCTTATTGTATGTGGGCTTGGTCTGGGTTTTCTTATTTCCACTTTTGCTGGAAGTTAGCTTCGTAATTTTGGTTTTGCTTTTGATTATGTTTGGTTTGAAAGAATTGCAAAGAATTAGAGAAAGCCATCAAGAATCTCTCCTAAATCTAGTTTTCAATTCCCTTTTAGTGGTCAAACTCCATCAATTTGACTAGAAATATGGAGAAATTAAAAGGAATTGATTTTCCTTCAAAATATGTGTAAGGAAGATAAATTTGCCACAAGTATTTGGAGAATGAATTTAAATCCAAGAATTCAAAGGCCTCCCAACGAAACACCAAAATTTGAAATTCCAAAACCAAATATCAAAATTTCAACCTCTATATTTACAATTTCAGTTCCGAGAATTCCAAATCCACTTGGGAATACAATTTCTACACACCAAACACCGCCTCACGGAAGCCAGTCTTATTATTTGTTATGTCTACAACTGCAGACTAAATGTCTTTTCGATGTGATACTAAGTCAATGACATGGAGGTCATGATTTGTAAATAATTACAAATAGAGATAAACCCTTCTTGTAAGCTTGAAAACTGGGAATTATTTGTCAATTTCTATTTACCTTAGATCACTTTCTTATTCAAGAATAAGCACTTGATCAAAGATTTATAGATGATCATGTTTTATTCAAACCTGGGCTGCTTCAAAGCATATTTCAAGTCAAAGTGAATTGAGTTGACAGGTACCCTACTATGGTGTTTTTAACGGTGATTGTTGTACACGGTGCATACATCTCTTACAACAAAACAACCATAACGTAGGGTTTTCTGTGCTACAGTGCTTTACTCTTTGTGCTACAGTACTCTCCGCGTGCCCTAATAGCGTAGGGTTTTCTACGATGGCTTCCTCTGGGAGGCGAGTGCCGTACTTCCTCCGGTCCTGTAAGCGACCCTCTCCTGCTGCGGCCCTTCCTGAGGGCTCAGTGAGTGGTTCTCCTCATCGGCTGGTAACCTCTTTTAACCCTGTGCTTGGCTCGGATCTGGGTAATCGTAAGCGTAAGGCGGTCACCCCCCTTGCGCCCTGACCTGTCTCTTGCGGTCGGGAGGCCATTTCTGGCCTTAGGAGGGGTTTTCCCCCTTATGTTACAATTAGATTGCCCCGATCAAGGGATCTGGTGCTTTCCCTTGGTGCTAGGGTTTATTTTCACTCTGATTTGGCGAC
Source organism: Posidonia australis (assembly GCA_024699735.1). Classification (NCBI taxonomy): domain Eukaryota; kingdom Viridiplantae; phylum Streptophyta; class Magnoliopsida; order Alismatales; family Posidoniaceae; genus Posidonia; species Posidonia australis. The sequence continues at coordinate 1,763 of JAMKQA010009751.1, read as the reverse complement.
CTCTTCATATACTGTGGTGGATTGCATGTTTATTGGTAGATCCTTGTTGCCAAACTGGTTTCTCTCAGTAAAATTGATTTCTATGCATTTGGGTGTTTTTGCCCTGGCTGGATCTGTTACTTTGGAATATTTTTTTGCCTCTGTTGCGAACATGCCTACTACTACTATTATTGCTGTGGATAATTTTTTGGATGATGGCTGCGCTCAGCTGCGAGTGTTTTTCCCTGAGTTTCCCAGTTCTGATCTTGTTTTTGTTCCATGTTTTCCGACGAATTTGTGCTCGCCGGTGGATTCTCGCCGTGGAACTCTGTTTCCCCGGAGAGACGCTGTGCAGGAGTCGTCTGACTCCTCGGGGTCTGTTTGGGGGTACTCTAGGTATTCCCCCCTAAGGTCCTTAATGAGACCCACTCGCTCTGTGATGATTTTGATGAGTTGGACGACATTCTTCGGGGCGATTTCGTAAACTTAATTGAGTCAGACTGTTCACCCACTCACTATGTCTCATCCGAATTTATTGCCACCTCTCCTGCTACTCCTGCGGTGGATTTTCGAAATCTCTTTAATTGCCCCGTGCCTTTCTTTTTGTCAGATTACTCTGACGAAAACCTCTTTGAGTCCCTTGAGAAGCGGGACCAGTCACATTGCATTAACTCCCTGACTGCGTTTCACAGAGCGCGTGTTAATGACGATTTCGATGAGGCGGGAAAATCTTTTTGCTTGGGGAATAAGAATCTTAATAATTCCCTAGATTATATCAACCTTCCATTTAATAAGCAAGTTAATGGAGAAGCTTCTGGGTGTTTATTTTCGAGCGTCGAAACTTTAGGTTTGTCGCCGCATGTGGGTACGTACCCTGACACAGACGTTTCGTCTGGCTCACACCGTCTTTCTGAGTCACCCACTACTCTGAATCCCTCTGCCGCTCGATATCCTCCCACTGGGTCGCGATTCAGGGTACTATCTTCCCCCCAACTTCATTCACCTTCCGGAAGAATTTTCTCTTCTGGTCCTGGTATACCTCGGTTTTTTGGGGACGAGCTTTCCGCTGGGTGGGAAAGGATTAATAGGCATAAGGCGCACCCCCCTTGGATAAGTTTCTGCACTCTTCATAAACGATGCTTTAAATGCGGTTTGAAGGGGCATGAGAGGAAAAACTGTCGTTATAAAGGCTTTTGTTTTAAGTGCAAAGACCCCTCTCACTCGGTTGCACTGTGTAAATATTTTCAGGATATGGCGCCTATTCCTCCCCCTACTGTTAAGCCTGTTGGGCTATCTCCTCAGAACCCATTTGTTCTGGCTCCCTCTTAGGCTGTGCGCAAACAACATATGCTTTTATCGCGTAGTGCCATTATCACTGCACATAACTCCAATGTCACTTTAGATGTCCTTTAGGATCATATTAGGGGTCGTTGGATTAATGCCCCCCAAGTGGAGGTTACATCTTTCTCTTCTGGTAAATTTCTCTTTATCTTCCCTTCTGTCAAGGACAGGAATGACACCCTCAATCAATATGGTTCCACTCTTCAGTCCATCTCAGCCTCTTTTATGCCATGGACACCCAACTCCAATGCCATTTTCAGCCTTAAAGAGGAAGGAGTTTGGATTAGACTTGAGAGTGTCCCATACCATTTGCAAAATATGGATGTCTTCGGGCATATGGTAGAGAATTTTGCTGACCTCTTGGAAATAGATTCGCGCTGTATCCATGACCTGGGGCTCCCTAGGGTTAGAGTGAAGGTTCATCCAGGTAAGGAAATTCCTGA
>JAMKQA010009749.1:0-12851 GCA_024699735.1 Posidonia australis | reverse complement strand
TAAAATATTCCAGTTTATAGTTATCTTAGGGGCTTGAGGCTTGTTAAACAGATAATAGAAATGATTCTCAATGGCATTACAGATCAAACTTGGTGAATCAGACCAACAACCATTAATGAAAAGGGAGAATATATAATTGTTCCTTCTCCTAGCATTTGCTACTTTGTGGAAGAAGGTTGTGTTTAAATCGTCTTCTTTTAACTATTGGATGCTAGAACGTTGTTTCCAATAGATTTCCTGTCCATGGAAGATATTAAAATGTTCTTGTCTTAAAGATTGTTTCTGCAACCATTCTTCCATAAATAAGGGTGAAGATTTAGATTGGACATCCAATCTATGAATCAAATTCTCAATTTCCACAAGTCTAATATAGGAGTCATTTCTATGAGAAAAAAGCTAATTTTTATTAGCTCCTTTTATTGTCTTCAACTTATAAGACAATAACATGATGGGATCTACATTAATAGAAAAAACCCTCCAACTGTTATGAATTAAAATTTCAAAGTCATCTTTAACGATCCAGGATTTGTAAAATCTAAAGGGAAGGGTCTCCACCCAGGTGGTTGAGTGTCAAGACAAATAGGGATATGATTAGAAATCAATCTTGCTTTTCCAATGCAATTAGATTTGGGAAAGTGGACTTCCCAACTGGGAGAGACAAGAAATCGATCAAGCCTAACCATAATTGTCTCTTCTTGAAAATTTAACTAGGTAAAGGAATAGTTATTGGGAGAGACATCTATGAGGCTTGAGGTGGCAATAATGTTGTTGAAATTAGCCATAATTAGAGTATAGGTAGACCTATTAGACCGCTCATGTGAGAATCTAATGAGGCTAAAGTCCCCACCAATAACCCAAATGTCACCCATTGATGGTTGTAAATTCCTAAGTTCCTTCAAGAATTCAATGTTCTGAGTTGGAGAGCACAGATCATAGACCTCAATGAGCCACCAATTAAATGAATCAGCAAAGTTCATAAATTGTATAGAGAGAGAATAATTCCCATTGAGTACATTCAACTTAGAAACAATTGTGGCATTCCATCCTTTCAAGATTCCACTAGCAAAGCCTTGGGATGGAAGGAAATCCCAAGAAATCAACCTACCTCCCCCAATTGATCTAAGAAGGGGTTGAGAGAAAGAAACTACTTTAGTTTCACAGACTATAAGAAAATCACATTTATATTGACGCACAAGGTTTCTAAGCTCTCTACACTTGGTACTACTACCTAATCCTCTAATATTCTAGGCCAATATAATCATGAATTAGGGAAATTAGGAACGTAAAGTGCCCAATTGCTCTACACATGCATTATTGTAATCTAAGTTAGTAGTTGGGAGGTTTTGTTGTTCATAAACATGATAAAAAAATTGTTTAGCCTCATCAACATTATTAAAAGAGATGCCAATCTTAGAGCATAAAGTTAAAAATTCAGTATATGAGGTCCACGTTAAAATAGCATTTCCAAAGTCTCCCTTGTCATCCTTATCAATAGAACAACTTGATAAGGAGGAAGGAGAATCTATAGGTGATGAAGGTGGTGAAGCAGAACAGGAATTATTTCATGCAGATTAATATTCAAAGGCACATGAGTGATGTTACTTGTAGAAGATGTTGCGGGGACAACATGCTGTGAGAGAGTGGGAGCAATTGCTTCTACTTTATCCTCATATTCCTTGTTTTCCATGTCCCCTAAAGTAGCAAGAAGTGCTTTTAACTGAGATTTCTTGAATTTCCAAGCCTTGGGTTCAACAATTCCAGAGACATTAGTGAAGGATTTGGGTTTAGGATTGCTATGAAACAATTGTTTCCCCCCCAAGGATGACTGAGTACTAGTAACATCGAGTTGCTCATTGCTAGTTTGCAAAGTATTAGGATTATTAATCTGAGAAGATGGGTCTAGGGTTCCAAAAAGAGAGGCTCTCGTTCCTGGTTGAAAAATCAGAGGAGGTGCGTGTGTAGTAGGATTACTAGGTCAAGAGCGAGGCAATAGCCGAGGGTTAGTAGATTATTGAGGGATGTGTCTAGGCCTAGCAGACTTATACCTTGAAGCACGACCTCCACCCCTAGAACCAAAGGAAAACCTTTTCCATACATTGTTACTAAAACAAGCACCTCATCCACCATGGTCATCCCTTCTTCCTCTATATCCTCTAAATGACTTTCGATAGGTTTTACGTGGATCCCTAGGGTGGTAAGAACCCATCGAGAAAGGAGGATTTCCCTAAGAAGAGATGTTGGAGTGGCAAATGTCCTAGACCCTATTAAAATCAATTAGGTAGACATTCCTAGCATATGAAAAATAATGGAGATTGGGGAGGTCTTTTCCCAGGTGAAGACAAATTTTAATCTGTGTGAACCCTTGATATCGAGCATTTTCATTACTGAAATCAACTTCTAAGAGCTTAGAAAATTCCAGTCATTTGATGGAAGAGATTGACACTTCATAAGTGGTGAGGTGTACCTTCCATATTGTGAATGCCCGGCTCGAGGATCCGGCGCGGGGTCGCACTAGAGGGAGGAGGCCACAGCCATGCTAAGATGGCGAGGGCGCAAGATGGGATAAAAACAGAAAAGAAAAGGAGTCGCTACCTAGTCTTTTAAGGAAAGGACGAGGAAAATCACAAACAAATCACAAAAAATGAATGCATGAGATGCGAACATGGAAGGCCAGATGTTCACAAACCAGAGGATGGGTAAGGATTCCTATTACGCATGGGGAATAGGCACCCCTGTACGCTGGAGAAACTCAGTCTTTCTAGTCTGATTTGCTTGTTAGAGATTGAATGAATGTTTGCTATGCCAAGATTGTGCTCTAATCATGCTCATATGAATGCCAAGAGAAGACTAGATGAATGTGTAAGAGGGTACGCGAAACTGCGAAGAAATCTACATGAAATGACGAAATCACAAAATATGACACCACAAAGAAAATCACATGAAATGACAAGGTTCTGGGCGAGAATGGCTCGAAAAATCGTATAGGTCTCAAGAATGTCAAAAATGCAAATGACTCAGGTCATCGGAGTCAAAGAAAACATCGCGGAAACCAAGATGGAAAAACTGCAAAGAAGTTCGCATAAAACAGGTAAATTGTGACATGTGAAGAAATTCACATGAAATGAGAATGTTTTTGTAAAGAATGGTTCATAAAACAACAACAGCTTCAAGGGGACCAAAAATACAACTGAACCAAATCGTTAGAAGCACAGAAAATACCATGGAAATCCAAATGAAAAATTTACGAAGAAATCCACATAAAATAGGTAAATGGTGACGTGTGAAGAAAATCACATAAAATGACGATGTTTTTGTAAAGAATGGTTCAAAAAACCATACTGATGTCAAAAGGATAGAGAGTAGGGTCAACCCAAGTCATCGGAATCATGGAAAAAGTCATGAAAATCAAGAAGGAGAAATAATCCGTAAATGGGTCAATGTGGGCCTTTCGGTCTGTTAATGTACGCTCTTGGGCGATGAAATCCAAATCAAATCGAAAAAGTCCGAAAATGTGGAGTAAATATAGTCAAATTGAATATCAAACGAAGGAATCCGAAGATAGGTAGGAGAAAAAAAATCCATGGAAGAACACATGAGATGTAGACTTATTCACAAAAGATGGACTGATGTGCAAATACCGCGAAAACTATGTAGAATGTATGAAAATGTACCTAAATGGGTAAAGGATACTTAGGAATGCTTTGGACATAGATTATGCATGACTTGGAGCAATAATTAACATGCATGTGCATGAATTGATGACATAAGGGCAATTTGGTCATTTCAGTGGTCAAATGTGATAAATGCATGTGTGGGGATAATGCATGGTCTAAGATATTTCATAATGTATGCAAAATGTCAGGAAAATGTTGTTTTCATGAAAACGTGTAGAAGACAAGGTCTCAAAAACAACAAAATGATGTAAGCACAATAAGGGGAAAGTACAATGGCCAAAATGCAAAATTCACAGTGAAGGGTGAAAATTTGGATTAAAATACATTCAGAGATTTCTATCCTAGTGTGCAAATGATAAATCAAAGAAAAATGTGGCATTAGGGTGTGTGATAATTGTACTTAGATAATTTCTTGAAAACTCAGGGTCTAATGTGCAAAATTCATAAAAGGAAAGGATCATGGTTAAAATGTGCTCAAAAAGTCTTATCTTGATGTTAGGATGTAAAATTTAAAGAAAATGTGACTATGTGGTGTGATATGTGTGAAAATTGCACTTTTGGTAATTTCTTGAAAACCTAGGGTCTACTGTGCAAAATTCTCACATAGGGTGCAAATCTGACAAAAATGTGAAATCAGATATTCATTTATATTGCAAACATGGTTTTTTGATGAAAACATTATTCAGGTGATGATTTTACATGCACATAGGATCAATAAATGGGAAACATATTAAAATGTGATTTAAAATGCAATTAAAACCATCAATAATGATTTATGAAAAATTCAGGGGCCTAGGTATAAATATTTCTGTCCATAAAACACTATGGATGGATTTCAGGGGCTAACATGCAAGATTTTAGGACCAAAATGTTATAAAAATTAAGATTTTTACATGATCAGTGTAATTATAGATAACTTTAAGGTTTTGAATGCAAATTGTACAAAGAAAATTCTTTTCAAAGAACTCTGAGGTCAAAATGCAAAACTTTAGGGCTTAAATATAAAAGAAACATGCTCTCAGGGACCTAACTGTAATAAAATAAAATCTTACAGAATAGAAAATGAACACAAGAAAATTCAGGGAACATGATGCAATATTTACAGAAATAGAATAAAGAAACAAAAGTTATTTAAATTTATAAGGGCTTGAATACAAAAATTTTGGACCAAAATGAAATGGAAAAAGGATCTAAAAGCAATAAAAAAGGACCTGGATGTAAGAAAAAAGGACCTTGATGCAAGATCCGAGGACCTAAAAGAAATTTCAGGGACCTAAATGTAATGATAACCCGGACCTATATGTAATTAATGAAAACTAAAATTTTTTTCCTAAATTCAGTTATTTTGACGATCACCAGTAGATTGCCGATGCTCCCACTCCAGTGTGGACACCGACCCGCCTTCAGCGGTGCTGTGGCGACGGGAAGGCGATGGCGGTGGTCGAAGAAGCTGGAGAGAGGCACGGAGAGTCTTCGGAGGGCTGTGGCCTGGATTGGGGAGGCCTAAGATGTCTCCCCCACCTCGGGCTCTGGCAAGCGGTTGTCGACGTCAGAGAAGATGATTGTGGAGGGAGCTGGCGGCGATGTGGCAGCTGGGACGATGTAACGAGCACTAGAGAAGCTTTAGGCGACCACGAGGAAACTTCCAGGTGTGTTGGGTCTGGTCGGGGCTAACTGAGTTGCTCCACCCGTCCCGAACGTCGGCGATGGGTGCGAGTGAGCTCAGGGCAGCACTACGGAGGCATAGGCGGTCAAGCGGGGTCCAGAGAATCTTTGGCTAGCACTCCAGACTATATGCACTACGCTAACCCTCTGTATGTCTGCACCTGTAAACCAAAAACACGAGGAAAAACGTATGAGTAACAAAAGTCACCCAGTACGCACCCCATGAAAACCACCGAAAACAAAACTATAATCTATTTTCCTTTTAAATTCATTTCCGCAAACTATTTCTCAAAACCTCATAAACCAGGCCCATACTGGCCAAAACCACAACCGGGGCTCTACTAACCAAAAGCCACAAGCAAAGGCCCTCAATGGCCAAAGCCACACACAGTGAGTTGGGAAGCCCGACGCCAGACAACCTATCTCTGGCCACACGCAATCCATCGAGGAGCGACCATGGCGTTCTGCTCTGCCACGATGAAGCCACCCTATGCAGGAGCGATTACCGTCCCACGATTCTCCTACCTAGAGAACCCTCACAAAGCCAACCCCTCCCTAAGAAGGTTGTCTTGTCTCTCAGGACGCTACCAGATATGGGGCACGTGTCCCACCTACACTGGCCACCACAGGGTACGCCTCCTCACAACGTCCTCCACACACGGTGCTCAGGAGGGAGTGTCATACCTCCACACCCAACGACACCCGAGCCTCAATGCTTACAGTGACAGTAGGAGTATCATACTTCTCCGTCATGCCACAAGACACCTCAACCCGTGGACCACAACCTTAGCCTTGAGACGATAGTCAAGGAGTCTCATACCTCCAGGACCCGACGCCCCTCAGTCTCTGGTGTCTTGACCCTTGACCTCAACCAGGGAGTCACGTTGACCACCCGAGAATGTCGTCACATTCCCTGGTCTCGACGACATGGTCCCACACTGTCTCGACCTGCTCACAGAAAATCAGGAAAACATTTTCCAAAACAGGCCACCTATTTCCTTGAAATCCATTTCCAAAACCATTTTCATATCTTTGAAAAATCTTCCAAAACCTCGGCAAGACTGCGCATCAGGTGTCCCAGGAGACCATCACTGACGGCCCACAGTCGCTCTCAATGGGACAAAATGTAGTAATCAAAAAAACCCTCAGGAAATACATTTTATAAACATATTTGGGCATTGATTCGGCATGCTGGAAATCAGGTTTAGTATGCCGAAATCTACTGATTCGGCATGCCGTTCTGGCACCGATATGTCGAAATCCACTGATTGATCGACCGAGGTGATTTAACAGGCTGAATCGATCGGAGGACCAAACTGACAGAAAAATTGTATACCAAACGAAATTGGTATACCGAAATTCACTGATTCAGTATGCCGTTTTCACTTCGGTATGCCCAATTCTACGATCCTAGAAAACGGTCCAAAACCCTATAGTCCTAAATCGCCCAAACTGGGAACTCCAATTGGATCTTCTAAACAAGCACCAAAAATCTTACATAAAACATAAGATGTAGACCGTCGAGTCTACTCCAAATCCACATAAACAAAACCAAAATCCAGTCACCATGCATCAAGATATAAAATCACAAAGGCAGAAGGGTCAACATGATCCAAAACACACCAACCGCCATAAATGTCCATAAATTCTCATAAAATCACAATAAATTCGAGGAAAGTAAATTTACCTAGATTTCATGCAACCCTATCAATTTTTACCATTTTCAAGCTCTCTATTACATGAGGTGGAGGTGTGTATCTGAAAATGGCCTCCGGCAATCTTCGATCAACTCCGGCGAAATCCGGCGACCATGGCCTCACCACGACCCCAAGGACGCACCACCCAAGCTCCACGCGCCACCCGAGCCACCCAAACGCCTCCGCTTCTCTCTCTCAAACTCTCTCTCTCTCTCGACGACTGATGCAGGGGAAAACAGGGGAGTCGAGTGGAAGGAGATGGGGGAAAAAGAGAAGGGGGTGGAGGAGGAGGAGGAGGAGGAAGGGAAGGAAAGGTGGGGAAGAAGGGAAATGCGCATGAGGAGGAGAAGGAAAGAAGAAGAAAGAAAGAGAAGACAGTGACGAACGGCGGAGGAGTGCGGTGCGGCTTATAAAGCTTGCACATGCAGTAGCTGGGAGCCTGCTCACGTGCACATCTTAGCCACCGGCACACTGCACGAGCACACTGGCCACTCCGCCCAACCACCCAGCCACAACCAACGGCCCATGAACGCGGGCCCCAGGCGGACCCCACACCCGAGCCCCACACGCACAATGCCACATTGCATAGTGCCAACCATGCACAGAGACACGCAAACAGAAGTCAGACTACGAGGCCCAAGCCCAGAAGCACAAAACAACACAACGAGCCTAGGAACGGTAACACCCGTCCAAGAATAAAATTCATTAAAATGTAAATAATTACAAACTGAATTTTACAAGTGTTACATGTAAACCCACCACTAGAGGAGGGGGAAGGCGGCATACAGAACCTGTAAACCCACTGAAACTTGACCTGAAAAACTAGAATGGACTCTACAGATAACAAGAAGGATATTCAGAACTAAATGGGAAAGGAATTACTTGGATGGTGGTCTGGCTGTCCTTCGATGAGGCTCGACAGCGGCGCTCCGCGCTGATGCTCCAACGGTGTTGGTGGCGATTCAGTGAGGCTCCTGGGTTGCAAAGGTGATGGAGAAGGACTCTAAAGGTGGGGAGATCGATGGATTCACTCTGGATGAGGGGAGTAAAAAAAAGGCTTGGAAGGTGGTGTTTCTCCAATGGTCCCTCCGTTCTTCCCTCTTCCACTGCTCTGCCCTTTCTCTGGGTGGTTTCTCCAGCTTTTAAGAGAGGTGGAAGGCGCGAGGGGGATCGTGGCATCATGGGCATCGTGGCTGGTAGTTGGGGAAGGAAGGAGATGGGTCAGTTGGGTGTCGTGAGGTCGTCAGAATTATTTTGGTGTTTCTCTAAAGTTTGTGATTGAAGAAGAAAATGGATGTATTGGGCTGGATGGGCCTGTGATATGGGTTTCTGTCTTTTGGGTTTTTTTTTTGTTTTTGTTTTTAGGGATTTCTTGAAGGGTTTTGGGAGATAAATATAGGTTTTTAATTGGGTTTTGATTAAATTTGGTTTTATGATTTTTAATTGATTATGTGATTTTTAAGGTTTAATTAACAGATTTTAAATTGGAGATTCTTTGGATTTTAATTCAAATTAGGGTTTTGAGTTTTTTTTTTTTTAACCTGGAAAATATCGAGCCCCAGGAGACCCAAAATAAGATAACTGAAAGGCACCGGAATACAAAAGGGGAGGGCTATTTGCGACTGGAACGGATATAAGGCAGTCCGGCCATTTCCAAACACAAAGTCCCTTTAACAAAATTGGACAGCTCGTCAAAAGAAGACATAGTAAGGTACTGCTGGGAGTCAACGCCAAGATTAGCCAAACGATCAGCAACCGAGTTCGCCTCCCTGTAGATATGAGATATAGAAATGGATTGCTTCACCAGAGACGTGACGCCCTTCCACTCATTCCGGAGCCTCCAGTCGAAGCAGCAACCACCCCGCAACATGTTCACCAGGATCTCAGAGTCAGATTCAATCACCAGGTTCGACAGCTGGAGACCCAACTGCAAGTAGAGAGCAAGGTCGTCCTTTAGAGCTTTGAACTCAGCCACCATGTTGGTACAATTGCCATAAAAGTTAGATACGGCAACAATGAAGTGACCCCGATGATCCCAGATGACACCACCCCCCAGGACCAGGGTTGCCACGCGCAGCTCTGTCAATGTTCAGTTTGAGAGCACCAACAGGCGGTTTGGTCCAGGAGACAGAAATGTGGGAGTACTTGGTAGAGGGAATCCTAGAAATATTGAAGCTCATTTGGAGAATGGAAACTTCCTCCTCATTGAGGCACTTAAGGTTCTTCAGCAAAAACGCAAAATCCGACGTCCAACGTCTGATAGACAGCAGAATCTAGTAGAGAGAAAAGGTTTTGCCCCCGTACCTGGTAGAGCATCTGGCCTTCCATAACTCCCAAAGCACAGCAGCAGCCATTAAGCGTTGGAAACGTTGAAGGAAGGACTCCTTGTTCCGTTTGATAAAGAGGTTGTGTAACCAATGGAAGAAGGACAGTTCTGAACCTTTGTCCAAGTGGAAACACCCTGCAAACCAGTTCCAACAAATGGAAGCCCACTCACCAGCAAAGAAGATGTGGCTTGAGTTTTCAGAGTGGGGGTTAGTCTGGCAACAGACACATTTAGAGGGCAAGGCGAAACCCATCCCCTGAATCTTATCATCCGTAGGAAGTCTACCCCAGAAGAGCCTCCAGAGGAAGAATGAGATTTTGGTGGGAAGAAAAGCATCCCAGATCCCAGAGCCCCACCACACAGGAGCATGCTTGACACGACACAATTCCCATGCAGACTTAACCGAGAATGAACCATCCACATTGAGATCCCAGACCAAAGAATCAACCTCCACATTGATCTCCAGCTGAAGATTCAGAATTCCCTGAAGAACATCGAAAGGTAGCCTGAGGTTGAACAGAGCAGAAGAATTCTGAAAGGCCTCCCTAACCGTGAGATCAGGATTTTGAATGTAGGTATCCGTGATCTCAGAGAGGACACCAAGGTTAGACCAATTATCAAACCAGAAGCTCACGCGACCCTGACCAATGGACCATTGAATGTGGTCCCTCATAGCAATCCAAGCTTCCTGGATCCTCTTCCACCTAGTAGGGCCCTTGACAAGAGGGAGATCCTCAGCCATCTCACCATGTCTTCCCCTCATGAAATCAGCCCAGGGAGAATGCCCAGCTTTCACCCTCCAAGCCAGCTTCATACGCAGAGCAACCATGACATCCCTCAGGTTTCTCACCCCCAGACCACCCTCTTCAAATGTAGAGCACACAGTAGTCCACGACACCCAGTGACGTTTATGAGTCCCCTCTTGATCACCCCAAAGGAAATTAGCAAAAATCCTATTCAATCTATCGAGGACAACGCCAGGGATGTCAAAGATGGAGAGCATATGGATAGGAATACTGGACAGGACATGTTTAATCAGGATCATCTTACCACCCGGGGAAAGGAATTTGGCATTCCACCCCTTAACTCTCTGCAAGATTTTATTCACCAGGTCTTCAAAATAAACCTGCTTCCTCATGCCTTTGAAGATAGGACATCCAAGATAGGTAAAGGGAAGGGAGCCACGAGGAAAGGCAGTAAGTTGATGGATCATCTTAACCCTGGATTCCCTGAGATTCTTAGAGGTTAGAAAGAAGCTTTTGGCGGGATTAATTTTCTGACCAGAGGCAGATTGATACTGGATCAAGAACTCCATCGTGGCCTGCACAGATTGCCGTCTCCCATTCAGAAAAATCATGGTATCATCAGCAAACAGGGAATGCGTGATCACAGGACAATTCTTGTGGGCAAAAAAAGGAAGAAGAGCCCCATTCTCACACAGCTTGGATAAACCTCTACTCAACACCTCCTCAGCCAGGATGAAGAGGGCAGGGGAAATGGGGTCACCTTGCCTCAAACCCCTTGACCCCATAAAAAACTCAGTGGAGGAGCCATCAATAATGACAGAAAAGCAATTAGACACCACACATTGCTTGAGAAGACAGAGAGTTTTAGCATCAAATCCAAATTTGCTGAGAACCCCAAACAGGAAGTCCCAGTTAAGTCTGTCAAATGCTTTCTCCATATCAATGTTAAGCACCACATTGCCACCCTCAGAACCATAGTCAATGTGTTGGATAAGCTCCCGCGTTAAGGCAATATTCTCATGAATCAACCTGCCATGAACAAAGGCCCCTTGCTCAGGAGAAATGAGACTAGGCAGGAAAGGGTGAAGTCGGTCAGCCAGGATCTTTGACAACACTTTGTAGCAAACATTGCATAGGCTAATCGGTCTAAAGTCACAGAAGTCCAATACCTTATCCTTCGTAGGCACAAGAGTTAAGAATGTTGCTTTCCAACATCTAGGAAGGGGACTACCATTGAAGAAGTCCTGAACCGCATCAACCAAATCCTGCCCAACGATATCCCAGCAAGAGGTGAAAAAGGCCACAGAAAAACCATCAGGGCCAGGAGAACTGTCAGGCTCCATAGAGAAGATAGTCTTCTTGATCTCCACACTGGAAGGAGGGGAATTGAGAAGCACATTATCAACAGGCTTCACTGCATGAGGGATGACATCCAGAAGAGAAGAATCCAAAGAGCATCCTTCCTCTTGAAGAAGATCCATGAAAAAAGCCCGTCCCTTCTCCAGCAACTTGTGTCTGTCATTGAGGCAAGTCTCCAGAAGGTGGGAAAAGGAGTTGTTTCTACGTCTATCTTGGAGAATGGAGTGGAAGTATTTGCTATTCTTGTCACCAGCCAATAACCACTTAACTCTAGCTTTCTGCTTAAGAAAAATTTCCAATTGCCTATCATTATCCATGAACTCGAGTCTAGTGGATCTGAACTTCTCCCAGACATTATCATCCCAATGATCCTGAAGAGATTCTTCTAAAGAGGACATTTGGGAAAGCAGATGATCATTCTTCTGTGAGACATTCCCAAAAACATGCTTGTTCCACCATTTCAAGGCCTGTTTAAGCCCCTTGAGTTTCAAACTCAGGTTCAGCAAGGGAGAAGCAGCAGCGACATGGTTCCATTTGGCCCTCACAAAAGCAGTAAATTCTGGGTGATCAACCCACATTGACTGGAATTTGAATGGGCAGGGCCCGCCAGACCAAGAAGATTGAGGAGAAATGAGCATGGGCGCATGATCAGAGTAAACTCTATCCAGGTAAACGACAGAGGGGGATACTGAACCCAACCATTCAGCATTCCCAAGCACCCTATCCAACCTTTTGTAGATCCTACTGGAACCTTGCTGATTATTGCACCAGGAGAATTGGTTGCCAGAGTGCAGAGGTTCTCCAAGGCCCGTGAATTGGATGAAGTCACAAAAGTCATCTGAGCTGGGAAAATCAAACTCTCTCCCACCAATGAGCTCGGTGGAAGAAATAGCACAGTTCCAATCACCACCAAGGAACCAAGGAGTAGAAGTGGCAGCCCCCAAATTCAGTAAGTTGACCCACAGGTCCCTCCTTTTGTACCTATCACACGCAGCATAGACACAAGTAAACTGCTTACAGGGACCAGAGGTGCTGTGAATGGAAAAAGTAGAGGCTTGGTCAGACTCCTCAATGATTGAAAGGGAGAGTGGGTTCATCCAGAACACCCAGATCTTGGATCCAGAGGGAGAGTTAACCCAGAAGTTATCCATCCGAATCTACCTACAGACATTAGGTGCCTTTGCTTCCCCTACCATAGGTTCCAATAAAGCAACCAAATGCACTTTGTGTTTCCGGACTAAGCCATTAAGATGTGATAGAGTAGAAGAGTTACCAATCCCCCCACAATTCCATATGAGTGTATTAAACATAACTCTCATTGTCGGATTGGTGAGATTGACTAAAGAACTTTGCCAAAGTCCTAGTCTTACTCCTCAAGTTGTAT
>JAMKQA010009748.1:0-16987 GCA_024699735.1 Posidonia australis | reverse complement strand
TAATGGTTGCCTATGGGTGTCCTTATATAGGATTTTCTCATGGGTAACTCCTAGGAATGCAAGGAGCCTCGTAGACGAAAAGCCTGGAAGATTCCATGGCATATTCATTGCTAGAGGTAACAACCATGGGAAGTGGAAAGCCAGCAACCCGCAGCCTGCGAAATGGCTAGGCGCATGGGATGTGCGTCGGGTATTTGCGCCTGGCATGTGCGCCTGCTAGGTGTGCTAGGTAAGTGTGCTAGCTAGGTGTAACCATGCCGTCGGGGGTGGCCACAAATAAATAATATATGTGTGCTAAAGCGACAAAGCCACGGCAAAAATAAAAGAAAAAAAATGCAAAAAATGCACGAGTCGCCACCTAGTCTATTCAAATGAAAGACAAGGAAAACCATAAAACACATGAAAAATCATGCAAAACAAATAAAAAGGGGCTGTGTAAACTAGAAATGCGGGTAAGGATCCCTGTTACGTACGAGGAAGGTGTTAGGCACCCTCGTACGTCCGATAAATCGGTCTTCTATTGATTTCTCTTTTGCTTATAAAATGTCGACTTTGCAGCCCTTGCTGTATGCCCGAGGGCGATAGGCCATGCCATGCAAATGCGGTGTCTAAAGTATAGGTGCATGATGTGTAGGGGTGTGTCCTAATGCTCAGAAATATCGCTCATGTGTCGGGTCAAGAGTTGATGCAATAATATTGCATAATAAGATCAAAGATCTAATATCTTTAGCGATTTATCATCCTTGCTTTCTACATGCCTAATGCAATCTAAAATGCAAGAAAACTGCTGAAAACAAATCTACGTCTTCCTAATACATCAAGGAAGAAAACCAGATGAAAACCCAGAAGCGAATCGGGTCGAGAAAGCAAGCAAAACATATGAAAAACATGTTGTGTGCTACTAAAAACAAGCCACTGCACCTGTTTGGTGCGCCAGACTGATGCGTCAATCTGGTGCGCACCCTATGTGCGCCTAAGTGGGCCAATAAAATATGCTGAGGGAAAGACAGAAGGTTGCGCAAAGCAAAACATCAAAGGATGCACTCTAGAAAAATACACAATGGAAATCATTCTATAAAACTCGGAAAAACATGTCTTAAAAGTGCTAGAAATGCAAATGCAATGATAATGGACCTTGTGCTCAAGGGCCAGTAGCCTCACACAAGATCCAACCTATTTGAACTAGATGAAAGATGCAGGATCCAGTCAGGCCACTGGATCATGGGATGATGCACAAGGTTCTCCACAAAGGAGTAAGGTGCAATCGGCCTACCAGATTTAGCCTCGAACTGAATAACAAAACAGAGAAAACAAATGGAAAACAATCTGATCAAAAGCTGAAAACATGCAGGTGATATCTTGGCATACCAGAGAATCAATCATAAAAGAAACAAGCTCAAAACTTCAGATAAAACCATGCAAACAAAGGTGCTAAATGCAAGTGATTTGGTCTTTGGCCAGTCTGGCGCGCCTGCTGAGTGCGCCAGAATGGTGCGCTGGTTGGGTGCGGCTAAGATGTGCGCCCCAGGGAGTCTGGATCAGACTGTAATCTGATCCAAAACTTGCCCCAGCAGAGATGCAAGAAGATTTATGTTAATGCAGCTGGGTTCATGCCATCATTAAAAACTAGAAACATGATGGGGATGCGTACGATCGAAAATCATTATGTAAATCATGCTTTTAGGATTAAAACTAGTTGATGGGTTCATATATGAAGGCATGCAAAATGCCAAAGCATAGACATGTTTTGGATAAATGCCAATCAAAATGATGATCATAAGCATGCTTCTATGTGTGATAATACATAAATGCATGGCGAAACTGTGTGCAAAGAAATGATAAAAAGAAAACAACTTATGCAAGCTTTATGCTAGAAACACAAGCAAAGACTAGCATGGAGATTATTTTGCATAAAGAATAAGCATGTTTATCATGAAGACTTCATAAAACATGGAATGAAACAGTCTACATGTACCTGTTTAAGCATGCTTTGTCATGTTTTCGGAAAATAAAACTAAAAAGGAAGAAGAGGTGGAAGGCCTACCTCTTAAGATGTTCTCTCTCGATATTTCAGAGATAAAGAGATCCTTGTTGCTTTGGAAGGACCAAGGGTGCTTAGGGATGCAAGGGAGTGCTCCAGAAAACGAATATAGGTCGCTGGGCAGAGGATGTAACTCGTGCAAGAAGCTAGCTTAGAGCAGAATTGTAGAATTCTGGATTTCTAACTTCAACACAGGATTTCTAACCCCTTTTCCTATGGCTACCTATGGGGGTCCTTATATAGGATTTTCTCATGGGTAACTCATGGGAATGTAGAGAGCCTCGCAGACGAAAAGCCTAGAAGATTCCATGGCATATTCGCTGCTAAAGGTAACAGCTATGGAAGGTGGAAAGCCAACAGCCCGTAGCCTGGGAAGTGGTGTACGCCAGGGATGTGTGCCAGCTATGTGCGCCACCCATGTGTGCCAGGTAGGTGTGCTAGCTAGGTGTGCCAAGTAGGTGTGCTAGCTAGGTGTGCTAGCTAGGTGTGCTAGGTAAGTGTGCTAGCTAGGTGCTCTCCCCTACTTGGCTGGATTTCTAATTGGGCTGCAGGCTTGCTACGGGTTTGGGTTGGCTTAAGGGTCAGTCACATCCAAAGCAACAACTGGAGCCTTATCAATGAGTTACCTCAAAATCGGGGTGTCTACACTAGGTGTGCTAGGGAGGTGTGCTAGCTAGGTGTGCTAGGTAAGTGTGCTAGCTAGGTACTCTCTCCTACCTATCTGGAGTTCTAGTTGGGCTGCGGGCTTGCTATGGGTTTAGGGTTGGTTCAAGGATTAGTCACATCCAAAGCAACATCTGGAAAGCTCATCTATGGGTTACCTCAAAATCGAGGTGGCTACACGAACCATTTCGGTATGCCGTTCCAAGTGATTTCTAAAAAAGTTCCTTCTTTCTAGAGCCAATTGGGGCCTTAGGCGGACTCATGTTCGGTGAGCTACAGAAAATCTCACTACTAGCAAGCCAAATCTACTTCCTTTTGGGATAAGTATCATCAAAATTCATAAAACATAGCTCGAGATACAAAAATCGAAAGCTACAAAACTCTTCTCAAACCACTATTACCCAGTCTCGAAAATTCCATCAAAACTCTTGATAAATCATGGAAAATTTA
Source organism: Posidonia australis (assembly GCA_024699735.1). NCBI lineage: Eukaryota > Viridiplantae > Streptophyta > Magnoliopsida > Alismatales > Posidoniaceae > Posidonia > Posidonia australis. The sequence goes on along the minus strand of JAMKQA010009748.1, from coordinate 13,833 downwards.
TCACAATTCCATGATAATCAACTCATATTCATGATTTTAAACTAAAATCTTAACATTTCTCAAAGATTATAAATAAAGGAAGGAAAAGGGAACGCACACACTATATGGGTTCCGACGATCCCTCTCTTCTTCAATTGTCTTCCTCTCTCCTCCTTGATGTCCTTCGAACTCCCTAGTCTCCAGTGAGCACTTCTTTTCCACCAGTGACCACCCTTCTCTCTCTCTCTCTCTCTCTCTCTCTCCCTCCCTTTTTTCTTCTTCTCTGGTTTCTCCACTCTCACTCTCTTTCTCTGCTTTGTCCCCTAGTTGACCACCCCTCATTGTCATCTTAAACTCCTCCTCCCAGCATCATCTTCCGCCTACCACATGTTGCCTTCAACTGCCTGAAATCTTAGGGACACTGGTAAGGCATGGTGCGAAGGCGTAGGGGAGTGGTAGGAGAAGTGCGAAGTATGGGGGTGGATGTGTGGGTCGGCGGAGTGAAATAAATTTGATTTTCTCACTATGCACAGTTGAACTTTGATTCCTCTAGGTCCCACACACACATGCGGAACACAATGCATCCAAGATGCCACACAGTAGGGGAAATCAAAGACAATTACCAATGTAATTGAGGGAGCTTAGTACCAATTTCATATTATTAATCTAATTATCTAGATTACACACAAATTACATTTATTCTGGATAATCTAGACACAGGTATTACACCAACACTCTAGCCTTGAGCGAAGAGATGGAACTTTCCTTCCCTCCACCCAACACTCCCTACGTGTGAGTGAACCTTAGAACAACCATCGTAGTCGAGCATCTCCTTTGGTTCCAAACCTCGCTTGAGCTCAACCGTCACATCTGAAGCCTCCCGAAGAGCCGCCACAACAAACCCTCACTATTGGGAGGCAAATTCTGGCCTACAACATAGGTGAGTTCTCATTCCTAGTAGCATAACTAAGCCTTCCTTCACCTTGCGCAACGTTATTCTTACTTGCTGGTGTGGTCGTGTTTCATTTTGCACTGTTTCATCTTTCTCTATTTCAAAAACCAGTGATGGGTTCCCGTTTTTCGATTGAGGTTGTTGACCATTGAGCTTGAGATAGGCTCGTTTCAACACATGCACTCATCCCTCGAATCTTTCTTGATGCTCCATTGAACTCTTGGCCCATGAACCACCTCATTTTGGACAACTATCATCGTGACAGTGAATGAGCACGACATCACAATGGGTTGATTTGATGACCATGAATCATGTGGCATGCAATTTGCACTAGCATAGTTCCTTTCTGCTCTTTCCCTTCCTCTTCCACCTTTCGATGCTCCAGAGGAGATTCTTAGAGCTCACAGTCCATTTTCATGGTTGTGAGAGCTGAGGATCACTGACGATGCACCATGGAGGTTGAGAGAAGAGGTCATGCATCCTAGATCCACTCCTAATCCTTGGGAGTACTCACTTGTATTCAGGCATGCTTCCTCGATGCTCATTTACATGTTTCGAGCATTTAAATTCTACCATTGTTGTGATGAAGCACGTTGTTTGTTACAAAATGCCTAGGGCACAAATACCAAGCGCAATATGCAGGCACAATTACCTAGTACAAATACCTAGTGCATTGTGCTTCGGTCCAGAGCACAGGCAGCAGAGTTGAGCTTTGTTTTGTATGTTTCTCTCGTTTGATTTTGATTCCCGTATTCTAGATTAGTTACTCTACATGTTTTCTACATTCATTTACATAGCATTAAACATCTATTCACTAGGGCATGTCTAAGGAGCATACATCCTTTTGCAACGCATCAAGCATATTACACATTGACATACATTATTTGGCATTTCCATGCATATACAACTACACATGCGAGCGATCTAGCCATGAAAGATCGACTCGTTGGACATATAGGGGTGTTTAACACATTTTCCATGTGTAACGAGGGTTCTTGCCCTTCCTTTGGCACACAATGACCCATGTGTTGCATTCATTCGACACAGATCATCATTTTGCATCTTGCTTTACTTTTTCTGCATGCACATTGTTTCTTTTGCATCAGGTTTTCCTCATCTTTTCATTTAATAGATTAAATGGCGACTCCTTTGTTTTCTTATCATTATCGTTTAGCTTTTGTCTTGGTATTTTCGAGTCAATGTTCACCCTTAGATTTACCTTTTCACTGTGACCTTATCGATTCATGCGTTTGCCCTTCTGTGCCTCACACGAGCAATCGTCGACATAGTCACATGTGCAAATATGACAGAATTTACCTCAAGTCTAAACTTTCAATATTATCAACATCAATTTCTTTTCTTTTTTTCCCTCAATCTTTCTCCCTTTTCTCTTTAATATATAGGGCTTGTACTTGAAAAGCTAATGGCTCTTAAGTCACATATATAGAGGAGAGAAGACATTTCCTTTAATAATCCTATAAATCATAAATAATTAAATCTGAATTTCCATAAATAATAATGTAACTAATCTAATTCAAAATTTAAATTTGCTTGCCTTAATTTAAATATTTTTGATTCAAATCTAAATCAAATCTTGCTACATTTATAACATCAAATTAAAAAAAAAATCATAGATCTTACAATCTACCACCAATAAAATAAATTTTGTCTTCAAAATTTCTCATACTAAAATTATAATCTAAAACAAGATTTTATAGTTAAGTATGGTTATTCCATTTTCACTTAAATCTAGATTCAATGACCTATACCATTTGTAACAATCCAGCTTAAGTGGCTTACAACAACTTTAGACCCAATAATCAGGCTTAAAATGATTAAATTGAAGTTAATTTGTTAATTGATCCTAGTCTTTATTTAGTTCCATCTTTTTTTTTTAAGTAATGTAGACTAAATCTCAATAAGTTATATAGTTAGAGAGAGTGAAAAAAAGTGAAGGTAGAGAAAGACAACTTATTAGCTAGGATGAAATCATCCATTAAGATTTAAGAAATCTGATAATACACGTTGTACATATACACACCATAATGATTAATGAGTACCCCTATTTCTGGGTTTAAACGGTGGAAAACACCTATGGACTTGGTGGAAAAATATTATGTCCATGCTCTGTGCCGGAAACGGAAAGATGCCAATCATGAAACGACATTGGTTAAATGTGTCTTTCTAAGCTTTATTTTACGTGGGATCTCTCCAATGTAGTTGTTTCCTTTTTATTTTTGAGTAGGATGCCAAAGCAGAACCACCGACTGGGTTAAAAAAGATACTTTTGGAAGAAAAAAGGAAAAAACTTTTGTCAGTAAATATACCATGTCGACTATTATCGATCCATAGGCCACAACTCCTAAGTTCGTCAGCATGATACAGTACATGATGTCCACTGGATTTAATGGCAGATCACTAGGCGGTCAAATATGGAAAGGGTATGTGAATGAGCAAATTACGGCTATACCATGCATCCATTTATTTCAAATATTATCTGAATAGCCGACGATCAAACATGACACCGACATGGGGCTCACCGAAAAAGAAGGATCATGACAATATAAAAGAAAGCCACTTCGAAGAAATGCTAATATATACGAAAGAAGGTCATTATCCAAGTGGAAAGCTAACGGACCCGGTCACTTGAAACGACAGATCACTTAACCATGCTTGATGTTCTAGAAATTCCTACAATCAGTGGGCCGCTTCATAGACTTCAGAAATTACAGCCACTTCCTTTTACCTCCACGAGACCAATTTGGGTCGTCCGTTTCTGAACTTCTGCTTGTGGACCTGCCGTGAAGAATTTTTCAGGGTTTCTATGAACCATGAATCGTGGTTGTTTTTTATGTTGTTGCAGCAGTCGTACTGCAGATCATGCTGTCCATTGTTTTTGACAGTAGCATGCATGAATGAAAAAGATATTAGTCCATTTATCTAAGAAACATAAGGTCAAGTTTGACCAGCAATTCTGCTCATGTGGCCGGCTCCATAAATTTATTAGGAAGAACGCGTGCTTGATTGAAAGATCATTACTTCCTTCAGCTGCTATCTAATGCATTTATTATTTAAGGAAGTTACATGCATCACTGCTGTCCAAAAAGGGCAAAAAAAAAAAACATCTCCTCTCTTATTGTATTGTCAATGAGACTCGATGTCTGACTGGTACTATGTTAACTGCTGTACTAAAATCAATTTCGATCAGTAAAAGCAGTTGGTAATGAGTAGTATACTTGTATCTGTATCTGTATACTCTACCCCTTCTAGAATTGTCTGACACTCTGTTTGTTACGCCAGCTCATTCCTTCTCTGTGTATATACATGTGTGGGTTGTGCACTATTCACATATCAATATAACAATATGTGAGAGTTAATTAGATTGCTTTGCTACAACTGTCTTCCTCTTGCCTCCTTCTACATGGTATCATTCACCTAATTTTCGTTCTTGGGTTCATGACGTCTGATTTCTCCTTTACCACGTCGTCTCATCCAGATAGTTCTCCTACCACCAAAACCACCACTCTTCCTTTTCAATTCAACATTACCCATCATTTCCCACAACCCATGACGAGAACTACTTATCTCTACTGGTTGGCGTAATTCCGCAACATCTTGGCTCTTCACGATCTACTACATGTAATCGGTCCTACCTTCTCTTCGCCATCTCCCACCACTGATAATTCTCCCAATCCTATATACACTACCTGGTTGAAAACTGATCAGCTGGTACTCAACTAGATCCGTGCTACTATCTCCTTGACTGTCCAATCTATCCTTCTTCTGACCACCACCTCTTGTGAAGCTTGGTCTCTTCTTGAACGGAGTTTTGCCCTTGTCTCTAATTAAATCTCACTTAAAAACTCTCAGAGATCAGTTATGCAACCTTAAAAAGAAACTAGATTAATCAATTGATGATTACATCTTAAATGCCAAAAATATGTTTGATGCCATGGCCTCTGCTGGACAACTGATCTCAGATTCTGAGTTAATTAACTTCATAACGAATGGACTTGGCATTGAGTATCAAACATTTATCATCTCCCTCAACTTCAGAACATCTGTTACATTCAATGAGTTCTATGAACTTCTGTTGCAGGAATCCACACTCCATTAGAGACTTTACCCCACTCTTGTTCCCACATCTGATACTACTCTAGATGTTTCTGTCCAACCTAATTCCAACTACTATCATCAGAATCATCGTGGCGGCCGTGGTCGAGGCAGAGGAGGTCGTTCCTGTGGCAGGGGGTGTGGTCGTGGAGGCAAGCACTACAACTCCTACAACTATTCCAACTCTGTTCCTCTCCTAACCACTCTATTCTCTGTGAATACCTCTGTTCCATGCTAAATTTGTGACAAATGGGGTCACACGACTAGAACTTGTTATGAGAGGCATAATCATGCTTATGTCGCGCATCCATCTACTGAATTCATGTCCACTCTCAGCCCAAGCAATCCCTCCGAGGTGTCATGGTGCGTCGACTCCAGTGCCACCCAGCATATGACCAATTCTCCAAAGCACCTAATCAATCCTCAGCCTTATTCAGGTACTCAATCCATCTTGATGGGTAATGGATCGCTTCTTCCCATTACTCATATGGGAAGCTCCTCTGTGTCCTCCAATCATGGCTCCATTGCTTTTCATAATGTTCTTTTGGTTCCTACATTCTGGAAAAATCTTCTCTCCATCCAACAATTCTTTCGTGACAATCATTGTGTGTTTCTGATGAATAATCTTGGTTTCACTGTGAAGGACAAGTTCACTGGCAGGACTCTCCTCCATGGCCATAGTTGAGATGGGCTCTATCACATCTCCAATCCCCCCCTGCAATGCCTTGTTTGCTGCTATTGGTAACCGCACATCATCCTCCATCTCGCACAGTCGCCTTGGACATCCTTCCTCTGCTGTGTTGCACACTCTCCTTTGTCGCTTCAATCTTCCGACTAGCTCTACTTCATTTGCTCCTTGCTCCATCTGCCATCTCAGCAAAGCATATCGTCTTCCATTCCAAAACCATGTTCGCCGGAGCACTTCACCTCTTCAACTTTTCTATGTTGATGTTTGGGGACCAACTCTGGTGCTATCAAGCGCTGGTTTCGCTTATATTCTCACTGTGGTTGATGATTTTTCCCTTTTCATGTGGATCCTTCCTTTATTTCACAAATCTGATGTATTCCAAACTCTGTGCAACTTTATAAAGCTTATTGAAAAACAACTTCAGTTGAGTGTTCAAATAATTCAAACGGATGGCGGGGGTGAATTTGTGAATCACCATTTCCAATCCTATGTCAAACACCATGGAATCCATCATAGGCTCACCTACCCTTACATGGCAGCTCAAAACGAAGTTGTTGAACGGAAGCATCATCATCTTGCTGAGATGGGACAATGTCTTCTTCTTTAGGCAGGTCTTCCATCCCACTACTGGCTCTGCCTTTGACATGGTTACTCACTTAATAAATCTAATTCCCTGTCCCACTCTAGCAAATTATTCACCGTACGAACTTCTATATCATCGAGCACCTGATTACAATGCTCTTCACGTCTTCGGTTGTGCCTGCTATCCTTTTCTTCTAGGCACTGCTCGTACCAAACTTCAACCCCAGTCCACCCTATGCATATTTCTCGGTTTGTCCTCTACACATAAAGGTTACAAGTGTTTTGATCCCCTTTCCAATAAAATTCATATCTCCCGCCATGTCACATTTGACGAAACCTCATTTCCCAGCAAGCAAAATTTATCCTCTTCACCTGCTCAAAATTCTACACCTCATTTTTTCTTCCTGTGCCCAATGTTTTTCTTCCCACTAACGGTCACTCTGATTCTGGTTCCACTAGCTCATCCTTACTGTCACCTCCTCCAATTTTATCTTCATCTACACTTGCTTCGGTAACTACACCACTATGCTACTCTCCATTGTCTTCCACCTCGAGATCTCCTCTCTCCAGTACTCCTCCTTGCAAATTTCGTTCGATGGCCAGCATTCTTCAAAAAACCTCTCCACATCCTCTACCTCAAGCACTCTTTGCCTCCCTTGTTGATATATCACTTTATGAACCCACCTCTTATACTGATGCAAAGCAATGCCCACATTGGTTGGCAGCCATGAAAAAGAATTTGAAGCTCTTCGACGCAATTGTACTTGGTCTCTTGTTCCACCTGATAACCACCAGAATGTAATTGGCTGTCGATGGGAGTTCTGGGTTAAGCGAACATCCACTGGTGTTGTCGAACGCTATAAAGCCAGACTTGTGGCTAAAGGTTATCATCAGCAAGCTGGTATCAACTTCGATGAAACTTACAGTCCAATGGTAAAACACACTACCATCCGACTTATTCTCTTTCTAGCTATCTCCCTCAATTGGCCTCTTGAGCAATTGGATATTCGCAATGCCTTTTTGCATGACAATCTTGAGGAGGTCGTGTTCATGCAATAGCCACCAAGATTTAAAGATCCTCTACGACCACATCATGTCTGCCGCCTCTGGAAAGCACTGTATGGTCTTTGACAGGCCCCACGCGTCTGGTTTCACCGACTTCAAACCTTCCTTCTCTCCTCTGGTTTCTTTGCAAGCAAGTCTGACAATTCCTTGTTCATCTGACATTTCCATGGTCACACTCTGCTCATACTGGTTTACGTTGATGATTTGGTGGTCACTGGCTCCGATTCCACTGCAATCCATCAATTCATTGAAGACCTGTGTTCCACATTTGATTGTCAACGACTGGGGCCGCTCAGTTACTTTCTGGGTCTTGAGGTTCGACGCACCAACAATACTCTTCTCATCAGTCAGGCCCGGTATGCCCCGGATCTCATGAAGAAGTTTAATATGGATCTCTACAGTCCCTGTCCTACGCCTATGGTTTGCACCCCATGTTCTGCTAAGATGGACAATTCTTCTCCATTAGACTCACCCACCACCTTCCGGAGTATAGTTGGCGGTCTATTATATCTTACACTCTCACGGCCTGATATCGCCTTCTCAGTTCATTCCCTCTCACAACATCTCCAGCATCCCACTTCTATTGATCTCAAGAATGCCAAACGTGTCCTACGCTACATCAAAGGCACTATCCACCATAGCAATTGCTTCCGACGACCTTCCTCTTCTTCCTTACAACTTCTAGCTTTTACTGATGTGGATTGGGCTAGAGATCCCTTTGATTGTCGGTCTATCTCCAAAAATTGCATCTTTCTCAGTGGGAACCTAATTGCATGGCTTGCTAAGAAACAAACGACTGTGTCTTGATCGAGCACTGAATCAGAATATCGTTCCATCGCCAATACCATCACTGAGTTATGCTGGCTCAGCTACCTTCTCAGGGAACTCTCTGTTCCCCTATGATGACCTCTGGAACTCTTTTGTGACAATCTCTCAGCTATTCAACTCAGTCATAAACCCATCTTCCATGGCCGCACTCGCCACATTGACATTGATTATCACTTCGTGCGAGAGCTCATCTCCAATGGCTCCATCAAACTCTCTTACCTGCCTTCCCATGATCAAGTCGCTGATGGGTTTACAAAAGCATTATCGGCCGATCGTCACCGACGGTTCTGTGGCAAGCTTAGTCTCCACTGGTGTCCATCACACTTGAGGGAGTGTAATGAGTAGTATACTTGTATCTGTATCCATATACTCTACTCCTTCTAGAATTGTCTAGCACTCAAGTTGTTATGCCAGCTCATTCTTTCTCTGTGTATATATGTGTATGGGTTGTTCATTGTTCACGTATCAATATAACAATATGTGAGAGTTGGGTTGCTTTGCTACAACTGTCTTCTTCTTCCTCTTGCCTCCTTCTACAATTGGAAATAAGTCATGGCCAGACATCTAGATAAATCAAATCTTATGCTTTAGGTGACGATTGGATCATCTACAAACTCTATCTCTTTATGGCCAAGTCATTGCATAGAAGTCTAACCATAGACGGGCTTGAATGCTGAAAATGTGACAAGTTAAATTACATAAGAGTTAGAGACTTTCTTACGTTGGTTTTTGTTTATTTTCAAATTAAATTTATAAGGCGACGATTGTATAAACTACAAGTTTTGTCTCTTTATGGTCGAGTCATTCCTTAGAAGTCATACCACGAAAGGGCTTGAATGCTGAAAATGTCACAAGTTAATTTACATGAGAGTTAGAGACTTTCTTATGTTGGTTTTTTGTTTATTTTCAAATTAAATTTATTATGCATTACGTTAAGTTTTATAGGGGTTTTTTTATCATGTATGATAATGTTTCCATCATGCAAGCTTATTTTTTAAAACAAATATATAATATAGTCGGCAATACCTCATTGTCACAGTAGCTTGGAGAAAGTAAAACTCGCCACGCCTCCCGGATTCGAATCCAGGAGTATGTAAAAAATTAATCTAAACCGATAACAAAAATATATATATATATATATATAATGTAGTCATGTGAAAACAACTCGTTACATCTAATTCCAACAGCACATGGACTTTTCACACAGAAAAGAAAACAAGACACGGTCTTACGAAGCGGAGTGCAAAAAAATTAACCTAAGTGCAAATAAATGAAGGCCATGTAATCTGGTATTATTATTATTATTGAGAGGCTGCTACATCATGATCAAGTATAATATTTCGCAGACTAGCTAGAAGAGTAAGCGTGCCATCTTCCTGTAAAAATATAATAAAGCAAAAATGCCTAACCCTTTCAAGCTTGAGGGTATGAGTTGTTCGACGGCACTTAGCAATAATCTCTGATGTATATAATAATACAAAGATGGGAAAAGGTACCATCTTCAATTGGTATATCACAAGACACAAGTAATATTCAATACTTTAAAAAAAAATGGTAACCTTCAACTAATCTTGCATCACGTGGAATGCGCAGAATGGATAAAGATTGGGACTATTCGCGGCTACCCTCTAGTTTACATATGTCAAGCTAGTTTACAAAATATAGACAATTAAAGCGCCTTAAATAGTTTGACTTATTTTGTTTGTTTTTGTTTTAGGTTTTTGGCAACCACTTTCTCACACGAATCATTCATATGTAGAAAGAATTTGAACTAAACGAGAAGGTACAATCAGCCTAAGTATAGAAACTATTATAGTTTATGATAGTGATGCACACAATACGATTCGATTTGGTCCAATTCCTACCAAAATCATGACCCAAACAGTATCTGTCAGTTTCAGGAAATTTTGGACTAAATCAGACTACTTATGTTGTTGCAATCAAATCAAATTACATCATTCAAAAGTCGTTAGTACGGAAAGAAGAGTAATTGTTGGGTTTTACTTTTTATATTTACTTAGTAACTTTTCTTAATGATACAATGAAAGGCTCATCACACCCTGAAGTAAGAACCGAGTTGTTGAATCGAACCACAAAACGCTTGTAAATCAAATTAAATTATCAAAATTAATGGTTTGATTTGATTTGATTAGTTCTAATTGAAACATGTACATCCCTAACTTATGATATACAAATTTGGCTTAAGCCATACTCTCTATGTTATGTTTGCATTGCATGTACTCTCGTAATTAGGTTTTACTCCTGTCCTCTTCATCTACCTTGTGTGTATTATCTAGGTTTCTTCTCTAATATTTTATCTCCGTTATCCTTATCACCCTTCTATAACTTCAAATTAAGATTTCTCGGCCCTTTCATACTTTGTCTGTCTCGGTAATGCTTGTCTTTCATGATATATAAATTTTTCCGATAATCTTCTTCACCGGATGACTGCATTTCTCTACCTATATAATGCAACATATTTCATCATCGCCAGTAAAGAATGTAACTTAATCCTTCGTAATCGATTATATATCCTTCCTAATAATACCTCAGATTTAGGTATATCGCAGATATTTTAGCTTAATTGAGAATTAAAAAAGTTATTTCGTAAAATATCTATTAATAGTTAAACGTTTATTAAGTTGGATGCCCAAGGGGACGTAAGCGTACACAAGTCTTTTTTTCAGCAGGCATTTTTTTAATAAAATGCTTTAGTGGCGAACTAACTACCATAGATGTGGACGAGTGCACACATGAGCAAACTGATAAGATCCACACCATCATGAAGGGACCGTAACTTGCTTGCTATGTATGTTTATATGTATATATATATATATATGGGGACATTTTTTATGTAGGTGACTACATATAAGGAATATGTTGGTAATTTTTTATTTTTCATAAAGACATAAGGAAGAAGAAATAATCGTATAGATATACTTATTAGATATCCATAAATACATAGTGAAATTTTTATTTAAATCAAACAACCATTAACCTCTAATCTAAAGGCCTTAAATTTCAACATGTTTTGCCAAATTTTAACCCTTAAATTTTAGATTAAAATTTAGCAGTGAATATAACTCAGAATAGGATGAAATCTTAACACATAGTAGATTATATTATAAATTAACTAATTATATAATTAGATTTTATTTTAAAAAACAGAAAACTAAAACAAATGGGTGCCTACAGGAAAATTTTCCTATAGACACCTACACAAACCATTTCCTGTATATATATAATGAAATTATAAAGTTGTACAGAGCTGAATTGCTTTTCTGTATATACTGTTCCTGTAGGTAGCTGAAATCACAGATGAAATTTCCAGCTAATCAGAGTTGCTAAGCAATTGAAGCACCTATTTGACTTAGAGAACAAAGAAGCGGAGACCATAACTAAAGAACACAAACGAGTACTTTTTCCACCCTACAAGTGAAGAAACGCACTTACATGCATGCTTAACAACGTAATTTATTTATTACGTGCATGAAACCGTCTTTGTCATGGATTCGACAAGTTCCTCTGCGTCATCGTCGTTTATCCATCCAAACGTCTCCACGAAAGGGTTCTCGAGCTTCTTTAGTGGGTAATCATCGATGCAGTCCTCCCAAACATCAGCATCTTTCATGTCTCTCACCACCTCCCAGAGGCAACTGTTGCACTTGAATCCGGCACCGAAGCTTATCATCAGAACCCTGTCCTTCTTCTTCAACCTCCTCTTCCCTTCCATGTATCCCAGCACATACCACAGGCTGCTCGCCGACGTGTTCCCGAACCGGTGCAGCGTCATCCAAGACGGCTCCAGATCGGTCCTGCTCAGCCCGAGACTCCTCCCGACGCCTTCGATCACCGCAGCGCCACCGGGGTGGAGGCAGAAGTGCTCGACGCCGGTTTTGAAATTCACGGCCGTGTTCGCCGCCTTGCCGGTGCTTTTCTTGGACTTCATCTGTACTATCTTCTGGACGGCGAAGCGGAAGACCTCCTTTAGCGGGAGGATCTTCGGAGCCATCACCCGGAGGTTATGGAAGAAGGCCTTGGTTGCTGCTCTTGGGAGGTTCTTGCCGAGGTGGAACCCCGGTAGACCGTCGAGGTCTCCTTCCTTCTGTAGGCAACAGTTGTAGGCTTCGTTGTTCCCGCCCAGGTGGGTACGTACCAGGTGTTTCAGGACCAACTTGGCCTTGTTCTTGAGAGCTGGGTCGTTGGTGAGAAGCATGGAGCAACCACCCGACCGGAACAGGCAGTTCCCGAGCATCATGGACTTGTCCTTGCCGGAGTACCAGCCCAAGCTGATGGACTCCGACGACACCACCACCGCTTTGATCTTCTTGTATGATTTGAACAGATTCTTTACGAGGTCGATCGAGATGAGACTGGCGCTGCAGCCCATGCCGGAGAGGTTGTAGACCTTGATGTCTTCTCTCATCTTGTAGCGGTTGATGATTCTTGCCGCAAGAGAAGGAGAAGGCGAGAACATTGAGACGTTCACCACCAAGACATCGACTTCCTGCGGAGAGATCTTGCTCCTGGGGAAGAGCTCGTCGAGCGTGGCCTCGAAGCACTCGTCCATCTCCTCGTGGGCGTGGCGGAGCCTGGGCGTCTCTTCCTCTCCGGCAAGGACGTTTCTCGGACCGTAGGTGTCCTCACCGATGCCAGCGTTGACGATGACTTTCAAGAGGAACTTGTACTCGGGGAGCCCGAGCTTCTTGTTCCTTTGAATTATACTTCCACATCGGTCGGTGGGCAGCTTACGATCATCAGTGGGTTTGTGGCACGCGTAATCGATGAGGTAGCAGTTCCGGTTCCTCTTACGGTCGTACATCTTACGGAGAAGAGAAGCAAAAGCGACGACAGCAAATATTGATGAAAGAACCAACACTACGATCAGCTCCATCAATCTCGTTGCTAATTTCCAAGCTGTGGTTAATTCGGTGTGTTGCGAATAGTTCAGGGCTTCAATGAGGTGGTATTTGTAGGAAGGGACTGCTTGAGTGTTGAGAATAGTTCAGTAATTGAGCGAGGTTGCATGGTATTCGGTTGATTATTGATATAGTGTCAATGTGCGGTACGTGTATGTGGTGTTGTAGAAGATGATATGAAGAGTCGTTCAACGGGTGTGTAATGGCAAACTCACCAACGCTCACCTTCCCAACTAACTGACGTACTCGTAGCGGTCAACAGAAATTTGCTTCTCTTTTGAAGTGTTTTTTTTTTTGTTTTTTGGGTAAACATATGGTTTTATAGAGGTGACAAAATATGTGGCCTTCATTCCTGCAAGGGAAGTCCATCTTTTGCCATAATGGCAACCATCACAGCCCAAGCAGAAGAACAAGAACTCTGCCAATGCCCAACCAAATATGTTTCTTTCTTTCATCAATGACCTCCACCTTCCCATGACTGTTGTGATGAGTTTGACCTCATGCCTTGATTTTCTATTGGGTCCTGTAGAACAGGATATGGTACGTACTGATCACCACGTCGAGTGAAATCCATATATCTACCATGACTAGACATGGAAAACGGGCCGGGTCGGGTCAGCCCGGTCCGCGAAACAGTCGATCCGGTCGGGCCCGGGCCGGCCCGCTGGCCGGTCCGGTCCAGACCGGGCGCAACAGGCCCTGGGCCC
>JAMKQA010009747.1:0-17013 GCA_024699735.1 Posidonia australis | reverse complement strand
CAAAAGGCTTAATTTAACAGGACTCAATTTAGGAACACTCTATAAGAGAATGGTAGTAACAGATCATCATCTATTACTCAAGTGTTTCAAGATACACTTTTATAGCAGGTTCTTTCATATTATTTGATTTTTATACCATTTTTTTATATTAAACATATATTTTAAGAAGGTTAATAGCTCTTACAATGCTGCATACCAGTACCTATACATCATTAGATGATATTAATTACACTAACAGCATAAACATCAAGTTCTCTCTCCAATGTTCTCCTGCATGCCTTCAAGCTAGTAATACTAACAACATCTTTAACACATCAAACACCAAGGTGATTCAATAATCAAAGTAATTTAAACTATTAGTTTATATTTCAAACAGATGAAATACATCCTACAGGAAAGAAAATAAGGCATAGGCCTCTTATAGCATACTACTAGCCTTATTTCAAAACCCCAGTGTACTCAGTATTTATATCCACAAATCAAGAGGAGAAAATTCATGATTGTGGCCATTGCAAAGGAATTGCTGTTTAACATATTATTCTGATTTAATTATTTGAGTGGTTTTAAACAATTAGTACAGGCTCTAAATATTAAGATATAAAAGAGGAATATAGCATACTTATAATACCACGCATATAGCAACCCTTTCCCCACAAACTCCCATGTACTTCGTCTGAAACTTGGAATCTTGATGATATAGGGGCGGAATTCCTTTATCATGTCCATCTGTAAGGATTACCTTTTTATCTACTTTATGTGCATTGCTCCTCCAATTTCAAATGATATGTCTTGCTTAACCTCTGTGTAATTTGCTAGAGCTGCACCTTCAATCCAAGTAGAGAATCTTTATGGTGTTTGAATTTTATTCTTAGAAACTGAAATTCTTCTGATTTGTAGAAAATATCATATTCATCCAGGAAATCAATATTACAGAAGATACTAATCCTTTGTCTACAGAGGAGAAAACTTCAGTGAAATATTGAAAGTAAAGCTTGACAAATGGATTATTAGGGAATAAATTAAATGGAAACACAAATCTAGGGTGCATTCTAGTGGAAGGAAATAAAAAATTGAATTTTTTTCATAAAGATGGAAAGGAACAAATTTAATTAGGGAATTGGGGAGTGCCTAACAACAAAGAAAGAAATGTAATTAGGGTATTGGAGAGGTCTTAAAAACAAGGAAAGAAGAGGTTCCATTGAGGAGGCAGAAGAATTTTAGAGGACAATTAGTATGGAGGGGACTGAATTGTGAGCTAATTTGGCCCATGAAAATACTGACACCTAATGGGGCTCCCAGTGCTCATGGTGTTCCAATTCTTCATTGAAGAAAAAAAATCTGGGAAATGGCAGGGAAGGACAAATTTGAGGCAGTAAAATATTTCAAACTTCGAAGGTATGGACATTGTTGAACTGAATAAGAATTTCATTGCCATGAACCCCATACAAGAGAGCACTACGGGCTGTCTGACTTTCAAAAAATTTATAAATACAATATTTAATGTTGCCAAAAAAATTTAAAAAGCATTGAGAGGTGTTCAACGAAAATCTATTGCTCCTACCAAAAGTGCTTTTCACTGAAGGATAGATTAACTCTTGATGAATTCCATAGTGCCAATGAGAATCCTTTCATTAGATTAAAAACTAAAAAGTTTGGACTCATGTGTAATGTAGAGATCGAAAACCCTATGATTGGTAAGCTGGTCATGCCAAACAAGATTGACACAATGCTTTGGTAGGAAAGAAACGTAGCCCCTCTTTGGATGTAGAATAAAAAAAATAGAAATAAGTAGAAAGTAGTATTGGTATCTGATAGTATTGTTATTCAGTTTGGAAGTGATTTTCTTTTAAAAGTGAATAAATACATATAAAAAGATATTCTAGTTTGGATAAAAAGTAGAATAAGTATAGAATAAATGTTGAAATAAATAGTAAACATGTACATTAATAATAATCAATTTAATTATTAAGATATATATATATATTAAATATATATCATCATATTATATATGTATTAATTTTTAAACAAAAAATAAACACACTTTATACATACATGTATCAAAATAACTTAACGGAATAACTATATTTCACCTTTCCCGGAGAATAGCTATTCTGGAATAAGTAAATTAGAATAAGAATTACTATTCCACTTTTATTCCACTTTTGACTTGCCAAATGGAATTGTAATTCTAATTCTGCCTTTATTCTTAGTATTATCTAGGTTCATTAAGATATATATCTAATTTAAAATATATATACATCATATTATATATGTATTAATTTTGAAACAAAAATAAACACACTGTATACATACATGTATTAAAATAACTTAACGGAATAACTTTATTCCGCCCTTTCCGCAGAATAATTATTCAAGAATAAGTAAATTAGAATAAGAATTACTATTCCGCTTTCCTTTCACTTTTTAACTTACCAAATAGAATTTTAATTCCAATTCTACCTTTATTCTTAGTTTTATTTAGATTCCAAACAATGGCGTAGAGTCTTATTTTTTATTTAACTGAAAGGGATTGCTAAATATCAATTACTTTTATTTAGAATCCTAAAAGGAATTGCTCTAAAATTGGAACAAATATAAAGGAAATTCTTGTGGACAAGTATTAAGGAAACAATACTATCAAAATCCCTCTTGTTAGCTAGGAGCAAGTATGTTCTCTTGAAGTACGGGGAGGTTTGGGTCTCAAAAGAAACATGAATTTAAATTTATTTGCTTTACTTACAAAATGGCGATGGAGACTAGAATGTAGTACTCCTCAAATTGCCATCTAGATTAACATTAAATAAGAGAAACAATACAGACATAGGTGGGGATGGGAGTGTATCCATATCAAGACCTCCCTGACATTGTACCCACATACAAAGATGATTCTTGTGGACAAGTTTTAAGATTATTCAATTCCCATTGGTTAGGTGGCGGCATGTGTTCCCAAAATACAGGGAGGTTTGGGTCTCAAAAGAAACAACAATGTAAATTTAGCTCTGCATATAAAATGGCTATGGTAACTAGATTGTAGTACTAAAAATATTCCTTCTACTTTGACATTATAATAGAAACACATTTTAGACATACACAGGAATGGGAGTTAATCACACTATAAATATTTCCTCCCTTACTAGGCTGAGATTTGCGAAGCTCATAATCTTTACCAAGGTTGTTTCCTTCAGGTTAGTTGAAGAGATAATTAAGTTTTGGAAGCATAAATAGTATGGAGTCGGATATTTCAATGTGATCTTCTCTCATATTTTGTGGCATCCATGCTTATGCACAGCTGACGGATGTGAGTGAGTAAAATGGTGGAAATATGTTCTTTGAATATCCTTTTCAGAAGGAACCTCATTAATAAATAAGCTATGAAATATATTGAGTTACCATGTCTTGGAATATATAAACATATAATTGACAGTACTGGAAATAAAGTATAAAAAAAGGCAAAATGATGAGGGTTTCTCCGCTCAATATTTTCTTGAAGGGATATTCTCCAAACTTCAAAAGTTGGTTCGGAATAAAACACTGCTGCATAGATGTGATGCTTCTTTTGCTTGATTGCGTTGGACAAATCCTACCTTAAGTTAATTTGCAAAAGAAGAAATATCCGACTTGCTCAGTAGATGTTGCGAGATACAAGTTAGAGATATACAAGAGGGTTAAAGACATCCCCCATATTGGAAACAACTTTGAAGAGAACAATTTTTTGTGAAGAGAACTTACAATTTGGATTGTGTTTCTCAGCAAAATACCCAAGACTCCCTCTTGGGCATGGTTCCAAACGTTGATTTTATGTAAGACCTATTCCTTCCAAAACATTCAATGAAATATCGGTGGAACACAGTAAAACATGAAAGTCCACAAAAACTTTGATTTTCGATTTGTAACTCTACGATAAGTTAAAATAAGTAGCAATACACATCTATGTATCTTTAAATTTGTAGTTTAAACATATATAATAATGAAATATGATGTATATATGAAACAAGGCGATTTAAATTTTAAAAAAGTTCGAGAATTAGTAAATAGATTTCATAGGTTAACATTCTGAATATCATAATCTAAGGTTGTTGATGTGACTAGAGTAGTAAAACATAATGAAATTTGAAAGTTAATGAGACATATTTGAAGCTACAAAACATAGAGATTTTACTTTGTTATCAACATGGCACCAACATGGACCAACGTGGCACTAACATGGGGTATTTCTTGAAATACAGCTAAATATGTGTCGAGAAGTGGGGTTTCCAACATTTGATACCACAGACATGTATTGACTTCAATGACGTAGACATAAAATCAAGCAGAAAATCCAGATTAACCAGATTATGCACGGATATTGGCAATGTCGATAAATAATGTAGACGTCAGGTTGACAAGCAATAAAATTTGTACTATAACATGTCCTTTCCACCAAGATGACCAAATTTCCTGCGGACATTGTGTGGTTTTTCTCTTGAAGCTATTTCTACATATCTGCTGCCATTTCCATTCACTTGCATCATCTCCTTTCCCTAGTTTTTACTTCCTCCAAATTTTTCCAAGACCTATCCCAAAATCTCAAATCTACCTAGATCTAAGAATTGAAACTTCTTATTCTTCTAAAATCTCTTCTAGCTTTCGATTAATATTACAAGTACACCCAATGGAGTAGAAAAATATTCTGGACAACATGGAGAAGTATATACAATAGTATGAACAAGTATACACAATAGCATAGAGAAATATGCAAAATAAATACTACAGTAATAACAAAAACAGACAACCATGACCTCCAAAATCCAGTCCCTAAGCTCAATAAGTATACTCTGTAGCTAAAGTTTTGAGTCTGCGTTCCACACCATGGCAAAGAAAAAGGCAGACATAATTAGAATGATTAAAAGAAAACTCAAACATGATTCATACTTCATGATGATTGTATTGAGTATATGTAGTATTTTTAATATGTTATATTCGTAGAAAGTGAATCTAACTAGTCCTAAATGTACATTATTGCTTACTTTAGCTTATCCTAGAATATCAAATCGAAGTCCAAAGTTTTTAGTCAATTTCCATGAACTTGCATATTTTCACCATGTTTCCACTATATTTCCACTGATGTTTGACATGTTTTCTATTTTTGAAGAACCAAAGTTCAACACAAAACCAACAATTAAAACCTTACTTGGGAATATCTTGTAAGAAAAAAGACTGAGACCAATACTTGAGAGAATAGGAAGATATTGAATGGAATTGGCTAGGTAAAAATGTAGATTCCTATCCATTATTTACTTAAAATATCCTTCCTTGTTAACTTTGATGAGATAGGTTTAGTAGAGAAGACTTATGATTTCTGAGAAAATGTCATATTTGCAGAGGAAAACATCCTTGTGTATCATCATGTCATGAACTATTAGTTATACATTATTTAACTAGTTGAATAGGCCACAGTAAAATAGCCGAGACATGACAAGTTAAGCAACATTAGCATCCAAAACATTAACATCAGTGGCCTAATCATAGCATATTCTATAGGAATATACCTCCATCATGATTCCCCTTAAGCTCTCTGAGTTGGAAGGCACGACCTTTCCCACCCTGAGCTGGAAATCTCCAACTTGGTACTGCAATCCCTGTGTAGAAACCAACAGACAACCAAAAATCTCCGATGAATGAATGAGAGAACCACAATAGAAAAGAAAAATGAAATAAGTGTCAATAAGTGAGAGAGCAGAATTCCAATCAAGCACACCTCAAAGTTAAGAGACACTCGGGACTTGTAGGACTGCAGCTTCTCCATGATGTTGAGAATATTAGAATCAGCCTCGAGCACAATACGCGGAGCCCGCACAATGAAGTAGTACTTGCTGGGCTGCTCCTGCAACGACAGCCCCAAGAAATCCCTCGGGTGCTCCGTCTGCGACGCCGCCTGATCTGCCATTAGTACAACACCACACAAGTCGATCTTCCCCCCACGCATCAAGAGCTCATATTAATTACTACTAACAACTGATACAAGCAACAATTCAGAAGAAAAAAAACTTAAAAATGGCGTCTTTAGTTCGATACCAAAAAGAGGACCACTACAAACAGCATTATCTGTATAAAAAAGCCTAAAGAAGGCGACTTTTGTTCGAATACCTCGGAGCAAAGGGCGGTAGAAGGTGAGGGACGACTTCCAGCGGCCGTCCTTGACGCCATTAAGGGTCTCGGCGCACTGGGACGCCTCCATCAGGATCTGGCTGTTCACTGATGACCCTGGATTTGGTTGCCAGTGCATTATCCTGTGTATAGAGTTAAAAACTCGTTTTTTAGCGGAGAATGAAGAAATGGAAAGGGATACGTTCGAGTTTTCTGCGATCGATACCAATCCTAGACGAGAACAGATTGGGGGGCAGATGGGAGTGGGTGTCGTTCGAGTTCTTACCATTTCACGGTCATCTTCCCTTCGTTGCCACAAGCAGAAGCGGAAACTAAGTTTCAAGCGTAGGGTGCGTTTGGGTTTGGGATCCAGATTTTGAGTCACCACATCGTCGCTTGAGAAAAGTTATTTGTTTTTGAATTGTGAAAATACATGTACACGCAGAAGCAAGTACGGGTCGCAACAAGCCGGATCTAAGTCGGAAAGTCTGTCTTATTTCATAGATCCAGTTCTGGATCTGAATTCAGGTTCTGGAACTGAATTCTAAAATTAAATTCTAGATTAAGGTCCAGACTCATGAAGATAGTGGGTTTGGACCTCGATCTTTGGTCTAATGAATCTTTCAATTTAGTTTCATTTTTTTTAAAGAAAATAGATTTTTTATTAAACTTAAAACATTGTAAATAAATGTGTTAAACAATTCTCTATCAATACACATATATTATAAATAAAATACAAACATAAATAAATATATAACATGAACAATATCATAAATCATTGATAGTTAAACAACACATAAATAAATATATCCAACTTCAACAAACTAATTTTGTCAATGTCTATATAACAATTCTCTGTCAATGTGCATACAACACATAAATTTTAGACTTTAAAGAGAATGAGATTTAAGAGTAAAATAATATATATTATATATATAGTGAAATATTAGACATTAGTTCTTATATTTTACTTATAATATATTATATATAAATCGGATTCATGGGTCTAGATATTTTTAGACCTAGACCCGACCCAATAAATGAGCGAGTCTGACTCTGTGGATCCATGGGTCTCATTTTCAAGACCTAGACCCGTACTTTACAGGTCTAGACCCACGAGTCCTGGGTCTAGACCTGACCCATTGCTAGTCCTAGAAGAAAAGATTTCTTCACTTAAGTGGACAATTATCCCACAAAAATGTCTAAATTATTCCACATTTCTTCTAATTTTTACAATAAAGTCATTGTTCCTGTCACTCTTCATCGAACCTTGTTGTTAATCAAGTGACAAATGACACATTCGACAATGTCGTTGTTGATATGACTCTTTGAGAGCAGATAGATATAATGATAGGACTCTAGCTACAATGATGATGTTGCTTCAACATTGAGAGATGTTGATGGGTGAAACAGACAACGTCGAGACTTCTATACAGAAGGAGAGAGAAGGGACTGACTAAACAGGATCTAAGGAGAGGGGGAAGGACAAACGAGAGAGAGAGAATGTCTAAGGTTACTGATGAAAAGAGTAAATGCAAGGAAAGAAGAAAGGGTAGACTAGCCAGAGGTTAATGTAGGGTGAGAGAGAGAAGTTGTCTAGAGTTGTTGATGAAAGGTGAGGTAAGAGAGAAAAGATGTGTACGAGGAAGGAAAAAGATACATCAGATAGGTTAATGTACGACAAGAGAGAGAGAGAGAATGTCTAAGGTTGTTGTCAATGAAAAGAGGGGTGAGAGAGAAACGACATGTAAGGAGAGAGGGAAGGATAGACTATGAGTTGGTGGGTATTTTTGTAATTTAACACAAATTGTAAATCAAATCCAAAATAGATTATTATTTTGTCAAACAAGCTTATATCGTTTTCCACAGAAACTGACTTCTATAATTTATGTCAAAAGCTAATTTCTAGTAAATTAGCTAAAGATTAGCTTCTCCCATTAGTCACCCCAAACATATCCTTAGTTGGCCACTTAGGATGTTCTCCATAAGTCTTAAGTTGGAATCGTCTTGAATTAAATTTAAGATTATTATTTTTTACATAAACATATGTCTAGATTTATATAGTTGGTGGTAAGAGTAGGTTATTGTTAACAACTTTGGATGTATCCTTCACCTTGGTGGGAGAGAGTTATCATTCATCAAAAGAAAAAAAAAACTATAAAGTCTAGTTCTTTTAGTTGTTACATAATTATTTTCATTAAAAATCAAAGTAAGGTGATTAATATAAAAATCTCGTAACATATAGGGTCTATTTGGTAACGATTATTAGAATCAGCTTATGAAAAAAAACACATATTCCTGAAAAACTGAACCAAGTAGCTTTTTTACGCTAGATTATTTCAATACACCAGCTTTTTATTTATGTATAAAAGCTTTTAAATACGTTGATTATAAAACACTACTTATAAGAATAATCTATTTTCCCATAAGCATTACCAAATACTACCATGGTATGACATGTACCTAAGAAAAAGTTTGATGATTCTCTTTGGTCTTATGGGAAAAAGGGAAGGAAACTAATTTATTTATAGATTTTAAGTTATAAGGAAGAAACTGGGAAAACTTCATTTGCAAGCGATTGTAAACTTTATTTTAAAACACTAGTTTCCCATTTCAAGAAATTTTTCCTTGAAACCAATCAAACCTAGATGTATTTATGTCAATGTGATTGCTGTACTTTATTTGCCTATGATTCTTTTTCACTTTTCTTTCTACCCAATGGATCCCTTGATGTGGATAAAAATTATCGATTATCCTAATCCTACTCGATAGCAACTTTCGTGCTTTATTAAATGTTTCTTTTAAAAAGTCCTTACTACTTTGGTTGGAATTAAAAGTTCAGTATCCTGTGATCAACATATTTCTTAGATTTTCAGTGACTAATGGTTGGAAAATTTATTTTAAGAAAAAAAATAGATTACAAATACTCTTTTGAAGTTTAAGCTTCTTGATCTGTATTTCTTGATTAAGAATAAGCTCTTTAGATAAGATGTTATAGACATATCTGTTAGTAAAATTGTCTCGTCTCAATTTTGATGATAACAAAAATATTTGTGAGCTAACCTTCTAAATAGGTCAAGAAAGTTTCTCATGAACATTAAAAAAAGTAGGAGAAAATGGAAAAGAAGAATCATAAAAGCCTTTTGAAGGATTGAAGAAAGAATCATGGAGATTAAGAGCCCAGAAAGATTATTAATTTTATTTGTAAAATCATAAATGTAATTTTTCTATCTTTTTTTATAATATCTAGAATATGTAATGATCTCCCAAATCAAATCAAATCAAAATCCCAGGAAAATAGGGATACTCATAAACCAAATAGGAAAACCTTAGAAAATTCTTGTATATAAGTTTAGGATTGATTTCGACATACTAGATTAAAATGATATACTGAAATTTGGTATACATGGGTGATCTTTGAACCTAAGTAAAAACTTTAGAAAAATCATTTTTGGTTCAAAGTTGATTTCGACACATTGAATGAGGTCAGTATACCAAAATCTGAGGCAAACAGGGTTTACAACCGAGAACATCATCGACATATCAAATTAGTCCGATCTACCAAATGTTTCGACCATTGTAAACTATTGAAGTATTTTGATCGACCGAAATATTTTGACATACCAAATCAGCCATTTATATCTATTAGAGAGAAAATTGTAGGTGTTTAACACATGTTTAAATTCACCTCTTCTTATAAATAAAACCCCCCATTGATACATAAGGAGAACACACATGATATAGAGCTCCAAGTAACATCATTTTTCCAAGTATTCCATTGCTATCTAATAAGAAAAATCCCCAAGCATTTTCATTTGCATTGTTTAAGCAAGAAAGCCACATTTCCATTCTTTCACCATGTTAAAAGTGTTTGGAGATCATTCATTGTTAAGCAAATCTTCTTTGGAGGTGCCGCAATCTTAGAAAGTATGGATCACATTGGGCAGCCTAAATCAGTCAACGTCTGCTACTGGATGAAATACTACTAGTGACTGTACGCCATATCTTAGCCATGCAAAGCTCTATTTATGCATCATGCATCCGTTGTTTTCACTCTAGCATACTTGCATCACTTTTGCATACCATCTTCGCATCTAATCATTTGTTTTACTTCTTGCATGCATCTTATCTCATTTTACCCTTATTAAGCATTCATGGCATGAATAAAGTAGCATTATTAGCATAGTTGGCACAATCATCACTCGATGATGAGAATCAGAACAGTTGGCCTACTTAGGAAGGGGTCGGGGTCGGTACCTCCTTAGTTAACACTATCTGGATAACCTAGTGAGTGAGGGAGCCACTATCCACCGTGATCTGGGTGAAGTATCCAAATCTCTGTAGGAACCAGTACTTTTAGAGGAAGATAAAATGCTAGGGTGAGAGTGAGGGTGTGAGCTAGAAGGAAAAAGATAAATCTTCACAAGGACACAAAAGAATTCGAAAGATAGAAGATGAAGATAGAAGCTAGCCCGGAAGAGCGAGGCAAGCAGGACATTTCCATCCCTAAACTCTCCTCGAAGATGAGTCGGAGCATGTGCCTCAAAGGTCCACGTTTTTGAAAGGCCTAGCCACCCTTCTTGCAAAAGCAGCTCCCCAATATTAAATCAAGTGTCTATTACCTCCAAACTAGGGATGAAATGAACCTGTACGCTTTTTAGGGAGTAAAAAAGAGAGGATAACAACAAAAGAGTGGGTAGAAAGTCCTACAGGTTTGGCACAAGGCCCAGATTACAACACCACTCATTTCAGAGAGCCATCTACAGCCTAGGGGTCCAGATAGAGCTTTCTGAGACAAGAAGTCGCCCCCTTCATGTTAGCAGGCATCTAAAGCTTTCCTAACACTAAAGGCACAAAAAATCGCACAACTCGTTTGAAAAGCATTCATCACCATTCCCTTGCATCATTACACTGCCTTTGCAGGGCTTCGCCTAACCCTTTTACCTAGGATATGCCAATTGCTCTATGGTCAAGAGGTCAACCTGGATACTGCCGACCAGGAGTATGCCAGCTACCTTTTGGCCTACACCTCCACCATTTAATTAGAGGCATGTCAGCTGCCTTTTGGATAAATACATCGATTAATACTTCTACTAGGGGCATGTCAACTGCCCTCTTGTAATACAAAGGTACACAAAGACCTCGTTTGGGTGCAACACAGCCAACGATTAAGGGAACACATTGTTCCAGAAGTCATTATTTGAGCAGGACTGCCAATGGTGTACCTAACAGAGTTGAGAACGTCTGCCACATCCAAAACAGTGGAGCAGACACAGTGGCAACCCCAAGGAGAGTCTCTTGGGTCAAATAGGATGTCTCGAGGATCCGTAACGAGGATCAATAGTTAGTAAGGTAGCCTGACAGTTGATTTACAACATTAGTCAACGCTAGTTCACAACGGATCAAGCCCACACCACATAGCAACGAATATTGTTAGTGGCTACAGTCTACGGTTATTGCCAGCGAATCCATCTTGTGCGGGTTGTCAGTGTGGAATGCAGATTCAAAAAAGATATCCCTTTCAGCATAAAGTTGCTTCACCACATTAGAATCTCATCGCAAGACCATCTTGTAGAGCACAACACACAGAAATGGGCATGAAAATAGCGATATGACATTGCATTAATCTCAAGTTTTGTTACATAGGGACATCACCAATACAGATCCAAATCAACACACTACAATTAAAAATTAAGTAGTAGGTTGGTCGTCAGTCATCTAAGCTAGTCTGTGTCCTCTTGGAACTTCCAGCATCAGAGAACAGAGGAGGATTGGGTGAAATCTTGCGCATGGGCTACGTCTCTCGAATCTTGACCTCATACTCAGTGGTATAGTCATAGCCCTTCATGATGGGAATCCTATCAGAGTGGATGCCACAGTGCAACAGGTGGGACAACTCCGTAGTCATAGCCAAGGAGCTAAATGGGTATAACTGGAAATGGTCAGGCATTGGACTATGCTCGAATAAGTCCTAGCAATAGTCAAACTGGCACATCACATGGATTAGGTGATACTCCAAACCTCTGATGAATCTTGGTAGAATAATCATCTTCATGTCGCTATCATCGAAGAAGACAACAAAGTGATCTATCGTAAAAGGAACAATATGTCAGGTTACTCTGTCCTCGGTCAGCCCCTCTAGCCTCTCGTACATCTCACAAACACTAGGGATAGTCTTGGAGTGCCCACTGTGGCAACAGGCCTCAAAAGCAGAGCACTAAGGGTGTAACACCTCCACCACCATGTGCACGACAAGTTAGACCTGAAACAACACAGAATAATATTTAGTATTCAACAGAAGGTCAGGGATTAATGATAACTAAATAGCATTATTTACCTGCACTAAAGCTCAACAGCCATAGAATTGCGGACAACGACGCAGTGAGCGGTCTAAGGCTCAGTATGTTTCAGCCAAGATGATTAGGGACAGGTCTATCTAGCATATCACCACTATCAATGCAATTTCAACCACCTTTATTGCGACAGTTATTCTGCCATGGTTGAAGACTAACTCTCCCAAAAAGTGGACAACAAAACCACGCAATCATGACTCGTCACCATGCACTGCACGACTCCGGACGTCAAAGTAGTGCAACCGTAGCATAGGGGTTGCCCCATCGGTGTAGATGACGTGGTGTCCACACTCACCAGTTGAAAGACCAGTCAGCTGGCTCAAAATAGAAGTATAGCCATCACGCCACATAAACACAGTGGACCCTAGAAGCCTCAACAGGCTGTAGATCTTCTTCACCTATTATAAAAAGGGAGTTAGCTCCACTTTCCCAAAGCAAAACACATGATAAGTTGGCTTTCAAAAATTGGGCAGCAGTACATAAAAGATATCGACTGACTTCCACATTGGCAATGCCTAAGAACCTCGTGGAGATCCCCAAGAGGCGAAGTTTCTCGTGGTTGTCAACAATAATCATGTCAATCCAGGTGTGGAGCTCATCGAAGCAATGCACTAGCGTCACCATTGCCAAAAATCCTGGAAAGAACACGTTCCCTCCATCAAAGTAAAAAGGAGAAAAATAAAGAAAGGGAGAGAAAGGAAAATGCAAAAGAACAGCAAGCCTAATGAGCACAGCAAGACAGAAAGGGCCAGCTCACCATTTCAACACCTACGTCGAGATCATCACCGAGAAAGGATTGCAGAACACAAGAACCAGAAGCCCAAATCGCCAAGTCCTATACTGCCTGAACAGAGGCAACTAAATAAAAAGAGAAGGTGTCACAGTAAAAGGCTGCCTACATGGGTTACTGAAGCTCTTGTCAGGGTCAAGCAAATTTGCTAGGTGGTTCATTGAAACGAATGATCCCAACAAGCCCAATGACCGTCCAGAACCAGCGGAATCTACTAGCAGGTAACACCAGTGTGTTTTACCAACGCAGGTTGCTGACATGCAGCTTGCAAAATTCAGAATGTAGATCAATTTATGTAATAAGCTCGCCAACTGGCGTAAAGTCTTCAAACACCTGCAGAAAAGCCATCATACACACAACACATCCAAGCACACACGGAGGACAAGAACTGAACATCATTTCATTTGACCAAGGAAATTTCAGTCTAAAATACATCAAGTTTGAATTACAATACAAACCAAACAAAGTGAAACAAAGTAAACATCCAAGCAGCTGAACTAATCATCCTTTGGGTCCCATTCCTTGTCTAAGTCTGAGGCCCCTTTCTGAGCAACGACGGTAGTAGTACAGGCCAACTTGTGTCCCAGTTGACGAGAAATCTGAGCCAAAGAAAGGCGAACATGGGAAGGACCAGGGGTAGAACTACTAGCCCCCCTGCACCCTCGTCCTTGGACCTATCTTAGGGGTCGAAGTCAGTATAGAACTCCATGGTAGTGTCGAAGTTCACCTGACGTCCTAAGGCACCGTCCTGCAAGTAGACACCGACATAGGCATTGGTTAAGCACAGTACAAGCCAATTTAACTTTACTCAAACAAATGTGTACCTCTAAAGTCACTTGCCATTGCCTCACCTACATAAGAACTGTACTAGTAACAATAATCAAACATACAAACTTTGCAAAAATTTACAATTGTGGCTTACCTCCTATGCCCTCATGTCCTTATAGAAGGCCGAAAACTGATCCTTGAATCCCTACAGAAACCATCAGTCTGTCAGAATTTAGTAGAATAGGTAAAAGAAAAGGCAAAACAAAGACAGACAGAACAAAGAAAGGTAGAACATAAGCTATGCTTACCTTTACTCAGTTGACTTCAAACCACATGCCTCTTTGATTTTCCTACAGTTCCTTTGGAAAGAGATGTGGTTTCTTGACCTGCTCAAACCATCCTTTGTACTCGTCATATCTGACCTCCCTTAGGATGAACCTACTTCTAGCAACACGTGCATCGGTAATGGTAGTCTATGCCACCATGTGGGTCGAGGTCTTCGACTTCATATCCCGAGGAGGAGGCTGAGGGATGCAAAACTTGTTGGCCAGTTGATGACGGACTCACCCAAGGAGGTAATATGCCAACTTTTTTAAAGAGTAGGATCAGACTTGCTTCCTCCTCAACTCCCGAGTAGAGTTTAAGGATTCCCAGTCTAGTGCCTCATACTCCTTGAAGGACACAACCGCACCTAAAAAGTAAACAACAACAAGGCTTGGTAAGTAGCTCGACAGAATAGTAAGTGAAACATTAAAAGCATTTTACATCTCCAATATGTAGGAGGTCCAACAAGTAGGCTGAGTAGCGATAGGACTCATAGTTGAACACTCCAGAAGTGACCCAGTGGTCTGGCTCACACCACTGGCAGGGAAGCAAAAGCATGTCTGGGCAAAGATAGTAAAAGTAGTGACCTCGTTGCACGTGCGTAATAGCCCAGTACTGCCAAATGGGCAAATCAAATAATTAGAACAATATTCAACAGGAACAAGGTACAAACAAGCAGCTACAAACAATGTAGGCACTCACCGTCAATAAAGGGTACAAGCCAACATAGGAGTGGCGGTTTTTCTGCGCCACCCCCTCTAAACCGCACATTAGCCAAGTACAATCAGCTCCACCCCCAGTCATAGTAGTCCAACCACTCCAAATTTGCTAGGTAGTTCAACCAATCCTCCTTGACACAATATCCTGAGGCGTCGTTGAAGCTAAGCCAGATCAACTCCAGCAAGAAGTGCCGCAGCACGAACGCCACCTCATTCGAACCAGGTGCCAAGTCAGGCCATACTTGGTCCCACTACTACAACTACTCCAGGGTGAAAGAGTAGGTGGACCTCTTGTTGCGCGGCAACTTGCGTCTTAGCATACCAGGCACCATAAAGAGTCCTTGGGT
Organism: Posidonia australis; assembly: GCA_024699735.1. Lineage (NCBI taxonomy): Eukaryota > Viridiplantae > Streptophyta > Magnoliopsida > Alismatales > Posidoniaceae > Posidonia > Posidonia australis. Next base: position 1,586 of record JAMKQA010009747.1, on the reverse strand, counting down.
GGTGGTTTTGACTATCGACTCCCCACCAAAGCATAAACCCAACAGCAAGGCCTAGTGATCTAGGAGCACCGTCAACCCGCCAATGGGGAAGTGGAAGGTGTGTGTCTCATGCCTCCACCTCTCAGCTAAGGTGCAAAAGAACTGATAATCGCCATGGATGGCTAGAATCCTCAGGAAGTAACCAAACGAGGAGTGGTGTAGCAAAAACTCCCTCAAGAACCGTGACAGGTGACGGAAATTGGTGCTCAACGGCACCTCACCATCCTCTCGGTGTCCTCATCCTAAAAAGATAACATCAAGCAGAATGCCTGAAATTGCCCTAACATGGAACTCAAGGCGCTCGCTGATGTGGTCTAGGTCCAGTAATCACCCCCCGAAGTTCCCAAACTCTTGCATGATCAAAACATCAAGCTTAGCATTGTTGATCAACTCATAATTCATGTATATTTTATTTCCATATTTATTTATTTTGTATATAAATAATGCTACTCGAGGTGTTTTATTTAAATTTTGTCGGAACCTGAAGACTTAGGAAGAATATAAGAAAAATAAGGGAGAAAAGAATACTTATGCTAGAAAAGAAAAGATTTTTGTATGGAAAATTTTAGAGCTATGTTAAGAGGTCAAACACACACTTTCAACATGTCTAAATACTAGGAAAATATCAACCAATACGTGAAAGAAGTCAGAGAAGATTATGGATGACATGGGTGCCTCGCAGGCGTCTAGATGTAGATATGACGCCTCCCAAGCGTCCACATTAGATAGTTTTGACTTGATCTTATTTGGATAGGACTCTCACTCGTAAATATCTTGTATTCAAAATTCAAAATCAAATTTTGTATTCAGATTTGTTTCCATCGTAAGTAAATCTTTGTAAATTTATAAAAAGACCTCATGTGTAGATCTAAAGGCAACTTCCACCCTCTAGGTTAAACTATTTCTTTGTTATTGTAGAAGACTTTCCAGTATTGTCGTAAACTTAGGTTTTTATTAATATAAAGTTACTTTTTCTCTTTAATTATGTCTTCTACTTCTCCCTCTTCATCTTTTATTTTAATACTTTGTGTCATCATTTTGATTAAATCTCTAGATCTAGGGTAGAGATGAAGTTTATGTAGCTTGAGAAGTGTGATCATGTTTTTCCCCCTCTTTCTCTTTGTATTTAATGCCATGGTTATGTGGATTAGATGTATATTGCATAAATCACTCATGAATCGATAAACTTTGATAGACTAACATTGATATCATTTTTTTAGTCTATGCTTAGGGAAGATTTAAATGAAAATTGTGTATATAATTGTGATTCTATCATATATCATCTGATTTAGTTTGGTTTGTGTATTTTTAGTCATTGACTTGATATTCTATGATGTATATATATAGCATATTGTAATGCCCCGATCCCGGGCACGCTACCAAATCACAGTATCCCAAGTATAATTACACTAATTACAGAAACAAATATAACTGTAACCAAGGCTCACCTTCAGGATCACAATGTGCGGCTAGAAGCTCCAATTCCTGCACTGGAATTTGACTACACACGGTCTGAACTTGAAAACCAAATAGCACGCGTGAGTGAC
>JAMKQA010009746.1:0-16923 GCA_024699735.1 Posidonia australis | reverse complement strand
TGTCCTAATGTTGCACTATAAATAAGTGCTGTAACCTTGTAACAGTGTGTGAGAAAACTAGTGAAACCACCAGAAGACGCCCGTGGAGTAGGCTTAGGCTGAACCACGTAAAACTTAGTGTTGTGCATGATCCTCCATCTCTTCTACCTCTTTCTCACGTATTGAATCCTAACATCAATGACTTGGAAAAGATGCTGGAATAAAAATGTTTTCCCATCTGGTGTTACATATGCATGTGAATAATGAAAAGTGCTGGATTTTATGCTATATAAAGAGAAGTCAAATGGAAAAAGAAAGGATACATAAAAGTCCTGCCATTCTTGTTTTTTCTTTAATTAGTCTCACATCTGACTGATAGGTACCCTATTGTTGTTAGTTAAGATGTTTTGTGACCTAGACACCTTTTTTTTCGTTTTGTGGAATTTCATGAACAATGGATTCTGCTTTATTATTTAAAAAAAAAGGATGTCATATTTATCCGTTCTTAATTTTTGTCACAGCCATGTAACAGAAGAAGTGTTGTTTCTGCCTTTCTACTGCAGATGGCTTCTAGGTTATCCTGTGGTTTATTTGTTCAGCAAGGATCAAATTGCAGATGCTGTTCACAATCTTTCCACCAAGTCCCTTCATTTATACAAGATTGTAGTCTGCAGGTCTGATGCATCCCAGTCAAATAATTAGTGCCTAACCGATGCTTGACTTGAGCAGGACATGATAGTATTGATCTATTATCTTTGCAGGAATGGAATATCTGGTAAAAAGCCTTTTGAAGAAGAGTTAATGAGGTCATTGTTCTTTTTCGCTTTAATTCTATTTATTTAAAGAACCTTCAGTGTTCCATAATACTTGATGGTATTCTATGTTTTTATTGTACATGTGGCATGCTCAATTGAAATACCGTCAGTGTTCCATGTTTATCTCCCGTGTTAAGTTAAATTACATTAATGTAATGCCCTTATCTTCAGTGGCATCTCGCTTATTGTTAGATAATCATGTAGCAACCTGCTTCCATGAGTAAATTTTTGCAATATTCTGTCTTTGTAACATGATATCCATTGTACGTTTAGTTATTGAATACTGTTACAATATCTCAAATAAGTTCATATTGTTTGTGCATTGAGTGTTCCTTGGTAAGGTGCATGGATAATCTCATTGAAGCTGTTGCTTTCCATTCATTCCATCATTCTTGGTTCCAATAAAAGCCGTAACCCAAATTGCTTCCTCTGTGGTGTGCCCGAACAGCTTCTCCGTGCCATATGACCTGAGCTTGGGAGGAAAGGAGGAGCCTTGGGCCAAGTCATTTCTCGCTCACATGATGGCAAGACTCCAAATGTGCAAGCACGCATGGGCGTATTTGCGGTTGGAAGTGGATGCTTGCTACCCTCAGGCTATAGTATTATAGTGATGTTGTAATGATTACTCCTGATTCTTTAAGTTGTTGAAGGTTACCTGGTTCTCTCAAACATGTAATGGAAAATCTGAAAGAGAAGAAAAGAAGGAAAAGAAGAAGAAGAGTGAAGACCCATGCCAATATGCCGTAATGTATTTCGAGATCAAGGAATTCGAATTGTTTTGAAAGAATGGTGCTCTACTTATTAAGGATTTTAGACTTATAAGTTTGGTGAATAGTATTTGCAAGATCATCATTAAAACTTTGGTTATAAGATTATCTTCGATTCTGAATTTGGCAATTGATCAGTCTCAGTGTGCCTTCTTACCTGGTAGATCAATTGGTGATTGCTTTCTTGTAGTACAAGAAACTCTATATTATATGAAAACCTATAACATATCTGGATATATTCTAAAGTTGGACTTCGAAAAGGCCTTTGATAATATCAATTGGGATTTTCTAATAGATTCCCTTAATGGTCTTAGATTCGGGCACAAATGGATATCCTGGGTTAAAATGTGTATATGCACTGTAAAATTCTCTATTTCAGTAAATGGATCCCTTAAAGGATTCCTTGGGGTAAATAATGGATTAAGGCAGGGAGATCCAATATCCTCCTTACTCTTCCTTATAGTTACATACATTCTAAATCATATGTTGAAATTGGCACAGATTAATAACTTAATTTCTGACATACAATTCCCACATAGGGGGCCATCTATGGTCAATATCCAATATGTAGATGATACTATCTTGTTTTTATCAAATAGTAAGGAAAGCATGATAAATATTAAAAGAATTTTGTGCTGCTTTCAAACATACTCTGGATTAAAAATTAATTTCCACAAGTCCTTAATTACTGGTATTTGGGTGAGTCAGAGCTCAATAGACAACTATTGTAACATTTTAGGTTGTGGGTCTGCAGATTTACCAATTTCGTATCTTGGTTTACCTTTACATTATAGAAGGGCCATTTATAGGGATTGGATCCCAGTAATGGAGAAAATTTCTAATAAACTGACTCTATGGAAGGCAAAAAATTTAAGTATGGGTGGTAGGTTGACTTTGTTAAATGCTTTACTATCTGCAATCCCTACTTATTATCTATTTGTCCTGCATTTGCCCATTAAAATGGAGAAGGAAATTGATAAAATCAGGAGTAGATTTCTATGGAACTCTTTCTCTTCCAACCAGAAAGGCATACATTTAGTAAAATAGGCAACATTATGTAGAGCAAAAAAACAGAAAGGCTGGGGGATCATTAACTTAAGGAACTTTAACCTAGCCTTGAAAACTAAGTTATTATGACAGCTAATGTCTGAGAGATATCACATGAAATGGAAAGAACTTATTAATGTTAGATATCTTAATAAAACCTGGCCAAGTGCTTTACTAAATTCCTCAGAAAACAAAGGCTCTCCTCTCTGACAAAGCTTGAAGTCTTGTTTTGGCATTCTCAACTGTTTCTCTACCTCACAAATTCAAAATGGAATGAACACAATATTCTGGGAGAATAGGTGGTGGAATGGGGTGAAGTTAAAATTTCATCTTCCTGAGCTGTTCAAAGTAGCCAGATTTAAAAAAGCCTCTATAAAGGATATTATGGATTTATATAGGACTGACTTTCATAAACTATTTGATCCTTCCAAGATTCTTCTAGCTGACCTTACTCCTCTCCAGATCCAGGTAGATGTGCTAGATTCTATATTACAGTTTGTATCTTTGTCGCATGGTGAGGATGCCCTGATATGGCTACCAACCAGTAATAATATCTTTTCTGTTAACTCTTGTTATAAAAGTTTAAATGATGGTGGCATCCGTTTTTCCTTATACAGTAATATTTGGAGTAGATGGATACCTTTAAAAGTAAAGTTGTTCTCTTGGTTAGTTCTAAACAACAAAAATTTAACTAAGGATAACCTAGCCAAAAGAGGTTGGAATGGTTCAAGTACCTTTGTTTTTTGCAACATGCAAAGTGAGACCAACATTCATTTATTTATGAATTACTCTTTCATATGACATATATGGAGATTTTTCTTCACTACTGACTTGTATCCTGTATACTTTAATATTGCTGATTTGTTCAATTATATACCTCCACTTTGATTTAATTTAAATATGAGTGGTTGGGTTGTTTTGCAACAGGATTTGAAAAAGAAGAAATTCTTCAATCTATCTCCTCCATGCACAGCGCATGGACTATGAAGTATGTGCCAAGTTCCTCTGGTGCTGGAAATGAAGCTTGAAAGGAACTTATTTTGATTACAATTTTGGTAATTTTGCTGAGATTTTACACTCTGATCATTGTTAGACCATAAATATGTCATTTTTTGGACATGATGATGAAAGAAACTCTACGTTCCATTCATATGCAATTTTGAAATTGTAATTTCTTAATTTCTGAACATGTATAATTTTAAACATGGTGTTTCCTTGACTATACTTTTCAAAGTTAAGGGTTAAATATTATAAATATAATCTACCGTTATCAAAAAAAATTCGAATTGTTTTGAATGATCCTGATATCAAAAAAAATGTGCTTGCTTTCTGATGTAATATAAAAATGCATAATCAACACTTCCAAGTAAATCGTTTAGGGCATCAGCGTTTAAAACTTTCAGAAATAACTAAAGAAAGAATCATTTCAGCTCACAGTCTTTAAGCAGGAAGCAACTGTCTTTTCAGTTTTCACCTTGTTTGTTCAAACCCATACCGTGAAGAGCTAAAGATCAAATTATTGGATGTTCCATCTTGAATGCCATGTATGATGAAATTAGCCTCCTTCGTTATGACATCTAGACAAGGGCAACTAAATCATGATCCTTAGATCAACCTATCCTGAGCAGTGAGCACAGTCAAAGGTATCAATAGCACAACCATGTTATCTCCGCAAAAGTTAAAAAAAGATGGAAAAAAAGAAAGAAAAATTATCTGAACCATATTTAAAACTTTCTACACTGAACTCAAGGAAAAACCAAACATCTATCAAAAAATCTAAACAGTATTTTCAACATTTAAAACTATCTCCTTTTTTTCTTTAACAGAGATCCAGCTCGTAGAAACAATCTGTCTATCTCATCCAGCTCCAGCATTTCCACATTTTTTCTGGATGAGCTAGAATCCTTCGAGGCAGCAGATATTTGACGCAAGTGCTCCTCAAAATTGTCAGGTTCTTCATTGTTTTGTGATGGAAACCTTTCTACCTCATCCAAGTAGAGTGGTTTCTCTTCATTTTCTTCCATTTCTCCTTCAGAGTCTGTCTCAAATATATCCGATAAAGCTTCCGATTCTGATACTGTACCTGGCTTTGTCAAGGAATCATCTGCTGAAATAATGTTGCTATCATCTTCCTTCTCTCCAAGCAGAAGTTCTGCCAACTTACGATGCTCCGAAATTTCTTCATTACTAGTGCTTTGAGATGTACCTTCTTCTGTCATAATCAAGTCCTCATTTTCTCGATCCCTTTTCATTTTCTCCTTAAGGAGTTCAAGATCCTGTTCAAGCTTTGGGATAAACTTTCTTACGGCTCGGAGGGCATCTCTGTACTTGGATTTGTCTAATGCCTGCAAAAGAATAATTACAGCCACTAAGCTTGGAACTAGAAATCTACAGTATTCCTTCATTAGTAAATTAAGGTGACTCAACTGTTCCACTAAATGGAAACTACAATTTTACAGTATTTCTTTATGCATAAACTAAAGCTACTGGGCTAGCTCAGGGTGAATCCAAATTCTTTCTTCCAACAAAAATCAAAAGTCACTCATTTGGGTGGACATTTATTTTATTTTATTTAAAGTAAAAGGTGACACCCAGTCACTGTAGACTTTTGATAATGAGGAGAAAAAACATTGTTGTCCTGAGAATTACTTGATACACTCCACCCACAAAATTTTGACAAACTAGTTTCGCAATTATAAAATGGTCTGTTGTATTCACCTGTAGCTAAGGGTTGTCTTGTCCAATAGCTAAGCCAATGAAAAGAACCAAAATCAAAATTTAATGACCAAAATGGCATAGAATACATAGCTCACTTGAGCATACAAATGTAAGTCAGATTGAGGGCCAGGATTTAAATCGCGACGAGTGCAAGTCCTCCTTGATAAAAATCAAATCTTTATGCTGACGTATTGCAGTTTTGAAAGAAGAGAAACTGTGTTAAAAATTGAGTACTGTAGACGTGTCAAAAATAAATAACACTGCTGAACTTAACCTTTTGAAAATCCTGGGATTAAGCAAGTCAGTTGACTACAGTTCTATATCTTCATAACAACTCATTCATCTACATACAGCTTTTAGTTGATACCAAAGGATAATATCTAGGATCTGGTGAAAAATTAAATTACCTTCCTTCTTGAGAGGGTACTCTTTGGTGACATAATCTCTGTTGGTGGTTGAACATAGTTCTTTCCCCTATACATGATAATTGTATCTTCTTCATGTATGTCAAGCACAATTCCTCCACTTAATCTTGCTAGCTCAGCAGCTATTTGTAGAACTTCCTCAGGGGAGAATGTTTTGACTCTTACTTTCAATGTCTGATGCTTTTTCCAATGCAAATGCATGTTGAGAATAACACCTTGATAAATTCCACGTCGTCCAATAGGTACATAGTTTCTAGACTTATGTCCCATCTTCAGGAAGTAGAAGTGCTCCTCTGGTGTCAGGATTTCCGGATCATGGGTGCTTTCTGTTGCATCTGGTGGATCAATTTTCTTTAGTGCCTCCACAAGCCGAGTTTCCTTATTGCGAGCCTGTAAATCATCGCAGGAGCCAAGGTTGCTGTTGTAGTTCACAGTCATTACTAATGGAGACAAGGGATTTAGATATCAAGCAAACAGGAGGAGAAGACTGAAGTTACAATTTTTTATGCAATGTCAAGCACAAGAATGCTTTTAGCTGAAGTTCACGTGGGCAGCATGAATTGGACATTAAGTACCAATCAACAAATTATTTAAAGACAAGTAGAGCTTGTACAACTGCTGATTGAGGAGAGTGGAATACTAGTAGACATGAACATGTACAGCGGTTCCCATTGTGAAAACAAAATAATGCACCGGAAATTCGAGAAAAGTCGTCACCCCATATGGGGTCTCTTTACAAAATCAGGTCGTTCACACTGTCCATGATCATAATCATAATGCTTTATCCCACTAATATGGGTCAGCTTAAGGGAATCTTAACTAGAAATAGACATATAAACAGGAATAAAAAGTGATGTGCTGTTTTTAAGATAATGTCCATGACCAATAGAGTTACAATTACTTACAGAATATACCACAAGTGGTTTCTTCTCTAGCTAAATTGCCTGTTTGAGAACCTACCGAGTGCTTGTATTTAACTGAGAGCTTTGTGATTCATGCAGCACAAGATTATATCATAAGTTTTACACGTATAAAAAATGGCCTGAATCTTTTTTAAGAAAATGAGTAGGCAAGGATCAAGTTTTGACAACTGGGAATGATACAAGTGGTATGTTAACCCAACTATGCTACAGTTGCAGAAGATACAATGTCAGATCTGCAGGATTAACTTGATTTATTAATTGTTGTTTTGAAATGTTACAACAACAATAACTTGATTCATGCAGCACAAGATTATATCATAAGTTTTACACGTATAAAAAATGGCTTGAATCTTTTTAAGAAAATAAGTAGGCAAGGATCAAGTTTTGACAACTGGGAATGATACAAGTGGTATGTTAACCCAACTATGCTACAGTTGCAGAAGATATAATGTCAGATCTGCAGGATTAACTTGATTTATTAATTGTTGTTTTGAAATGTTACAACAACAATAACTTTACCCACCATTTATTTCTAAGGCTATTTCATTTGTTAGATTATATATATTTAAGTCATTTACTATTTCCATCCATGTAATTTTGTGTTGCTCTATCCCTTCTAGCCCCATCTATATGAATTTTTCACCTCTCCTTACAGCTGCATTCAAATGTCATCTTTGGACATGCTCAAATCATGGTTCTCTCTCGTTTTATCGTGAATTGGTGCTACTCCTACCCTTTCACAAATTAATTTGTTTCTTAATTTATCTCATAAAGTATTTCCACTCATCCACCGCAACATTCTCATTATGGCTACATTTATTCTTTTAACAGTTTTGAGATATTACAAGTAATTAATAATTAGTGAATATCAATGGTAACATGCAGACATAATTTTTCATGTCATAATGTTACCCACATTTATAGATCACTATGTAGCAGTAATGTGCAAGTTTTATGCAATGGATGATTTGTCTATCACTAGAAGAAGATATTACATGAATTTCCAAAATGCCAGGTGATTGGCTAAAAAAAAAAAAGGCATGTGGAACCACAAAAGGGAGTAAAATTAGCATGTGAAAGAGATTCTTGAAGGTCTAGATGATATCGGCTAAACTTGCATGTGAAAGTTGGTAGCAATAAAATTAGCAGATTATTGTGAGCTCATGATAGGGAGATAGACATGAAACCTTCAATCTTTTATAAAAACCATAGCATAATTATGTTGTTTCTTGAGTGGTACTGTGGTAGTGCAATTATGTTTGTTGGGCCTTTTTTCTGTTTCTCTCGTCTCAAATCTTCCATGCAGTAGGCAAACCATCTTGGTAAGTTCTCAAGTGCAAAAGATTGCATTGCCTATCCAAATTTTAGCAATGAATGGATTTCATATCTATGCATCTTAACAAAACTAACCATCCATTAGAACATGAATGCATACATCGAAAGTAAGCATCCAGGAAGGAAATATAGGTACCTTCTTCAATTTGTACAGTATTTTTTCTTCTGCAGTCATTCTTTCATATTCTTTTTTCTTCTTCCATCTGAAGGACTTTAGCCACCTTACAACTGCCCGTTTTCCTTTCAGTTTTTTTCGTTTCACCTTTACACCATCAGCGCTAACAGATACCCCATTATCTGAACTATTTTTGGTCTCCACAACATGGGGCACATCTCTAAGCTGTTGACCTGAATGCATCCAAACACATCCAGATGTGTAGAAACTATTTATTTCACTGGGCAGATTGTATCCTGATCTTTGACGAAAAACCTTGCAGAAAACACCAAAGCAGCTAATGACAAGTGAGTAGTCACTTCAAACGAAATGCCTATGAGAATGATATCATATGGCACTTGTAGTTCACATGAAGTTCAGTTGACTGCCTTTCACTTCGTCAATGAAAAAAATGTAAAGAATAAACACTAGAATATGATACAATGAAACTGGATAGCCACAGTTCACAGTTGCAGTGTTTTTTTCTTATTTCTGTTTTTTAGTTCATACTTTCTTTCAAGTCTCAACAAGATAAAATCAAACAGCATAAGGAGTAAAATGGTACAATCAACACAGAAATGTCATCCACCTGTCCTTTATAGATAAGAAGATCAGCTTTTGATTGGTTAAAGAAAGTCAACCATATTGCAAACATTAATCTGACCCTAGCAGGCCACTGGAACAAAGACTTTCCAACAATTGGATAACTTAAACCTTCCCCCTTGAATATAAAAAAGACCAACAATTGCAGTTGGATTTCCTTAACAACGTTTGTTTTGACAGGTGATTCTTCTATCAATTGTTAACAGCATAAAAGTTTGGACTGGAGCCACACAGGCACACAGAGTCACACCACTGCTGGAGTTGAATGTTGAAACAGGATTTGTCTCAAAGATTCAGCAAATGATACAATTCAGAAAACTTTCTGATTATAAGAACTACTTTTAGTCAAGCTTACATTAACAAAGCCACCTGGTTTGATCCATACTTAATAACAAAGGTGATATATCCTGTTGGGCATTTATATGCCCAACTCCTTTTTTTTTTACACCAGCATTTATTCTCATTTGATCTTTTTTTTTGTGTTCTTTATATTAATTAAGTCTAAGACATTGTCATTCTCTTATATTTTCATTTTGTTTAATTAAGACCAAGGTTCTAAATGTTGGTTTCATGTCAAATTTCGGTCTGACAAAAATAAGAAATGTGTCACACGTCGATGGAAACATGGTAAATTTACAGAAATCTACAGAAATGGTAAAAAAAACTTCAATTTTTAATTTGAAACTCTAGAATAAGTGAAAGTAAATAATAACCTATATCTAAGGCTACTTAGACCTGCTTTCTAAAAATGTATCACATTAAAATACGCTACATAAACTTATTAAAAATATCCTAAAGTATAAATAATATCTTAAAATACTTAATAAATGTATAAATCATACTTGAAAATACTTAATATATGTTTAAAATGAATATTTCTCATAATTTTTAATATGGAGAGAAAGTAGAGATGAGAGAATACCCAAGTGTTAAGATATAGAATCTGAATGAGGATTATCCCAGATGTTGCCACTTCGTAGAGTCTATGAGGATGATCAACGAGCCTAGGGTGTCTAGGAGGAGCAGGTGTGGCTGGGGCAATGCCCCTATCTCGAAATAGTATATAGTTATATAAGTATACGAATTTTACTAATTTTATAAAATTATTAGGTTAGATCCATCTAATATATCCATTATCTATGTGACATACAATTTATATAATTATAAATCAAGTTTCATCACGTTTGCAAAAGAGAAAAGAAAGGGGATGTAGGGAGGACCAGAGGAGAGAACTCTGAAAAGGAAGGAAAGATGCAGCAACAGTAGCATGTTGTCCATGTCAGGCTTTTTAGAGGCCGTGTCGACAGACATGGGATGGACTCGGTGTAAAAAGTACATTGAGTCAACATAATCCCTCGACATCAAGTATTTCACAATTTAACCTATACTTTTGTGTCACCCAACTAGGAAAGTGACATGTCGCCAACATGTGTTGATGTTAAGAATTATGCATTTATTAAAACTTATTGTTTTTTACTTATTTAGATGTTAATGTGTGTTTATATTGATGCTTTGATGTTAATCTTATTATATTTTATTATTATATTGTCATTTCTTATATATTTCAATGTTATTTAGGGATTAATTGAGTTAAGAATAAATATATCAATGCATAATTGCATTTAATAATATATAACATAAGAGTAAAAATACTAAAAAAAATTCTTAATGGCCGTGCCATAGTTCAACGCCTTGGCGCCTTAATAAGTATGGTTTGATCACAACAAGATCTTCACTATTAGTAAAGTTCTTTTAGGAATTTTATTTTAAAATCTGACAACAAATTTAGCAGAACATCACAAATTCTTTTTGGGATTGAGCATAAATGGTTTAATAATGAATGATCCTTTACCAAGATTCTGAGTGCCACTAAATATATGGCAAAAACAATGGAGTATTTTTTCCCTTTTCCAGGCTGATAAAGTTATTTTATCAATGTTAATGGATTCCCAATAACAACATTTCATTTCAATTATATTAGTTTTATAGTAGACAGTCAGTGCAGATGAATTAACAAGTATAATTGCACAGACTTATATATCAGAAAAAACACTATATAATTCCAAGCCCCAAGCTACTGATTAACCTCAAATCTCGAATCATGTACGTATATTATACCATGTGAAGTATGTGAGGCTTGAGAGGAAACTCCTACCTAGAGGGCTCAAATATTGTTGTTTTCCAAACGGCAAGAAGCCTTATACAAGAAAATGACAATCATGATGATGATTACGCAGCTCAGTAAATAGCTACCTGGTGGTTGTTGGTCGATGGAGATAGCTATCAGAAATAAGGGATGCAAATGACCTAGTGAAATAATGATTCCTGAGATTACATGAGCCAAACAACGTGAAGATTCTCGTCATTTCCTTCCCCTGTAGATTTTGCTCGGTCACTTTTCCAAATGCTTTGCTCGACATACAGCATCCAGCCCCCATTCAGCATAAAACAGAGTGAAGATTCTCGTCATTTCCTTTCCCTGTAGATTTTGCTTGGTTACTTTTCCAAATGCTTTGCTCGACATACAGCATCCAGCCCCCATTCAGCATAAAACATGGTATCTCTGCTCTACTTCTTCCCATCTGAAAGTGAATAAGTTTGTGATTACCAAATTGTTTTCTTAAAAAACTAACATGCAGAACCTTTTGCTTTACAATAATGTCATTTATAATCTACAACTGAAACACAAAAGTCCATGCAAACAAAAGTAAGAGAACATAAGAGTGATGCAAGGGCATCGCCTTATGCTGCTATAATCTAATGATTGTCGCACAACAATATCTAAAAAGAAGTTTCTGACCAAAAAAAATGATACCATAGTGGGTATGAAGGCATTGAGAATTCAGGAACCTTGTACACCTGGTCGTTCAGGTGCTAGAGCAACTGTTGTTGCCGATTGCTATAGGTGGAGAGGCAAACAAACAAGAGACACACACGGCAATTTGTGAAATGAAACTGCAAATTGTATTGTGTATTTCACAAAAATGGTCTTAATTAGTTGCCATATAACGTCTCCCAAATAATCCACTTTGTTGGAAGTTGCTCTCATGTATCATCAATCATCAATCCCCGAGGACAACTCTGACGCTGAGACGTGTTTCCTCTCTTCGTTTGCTCCTCTTAGCGGTCAAAAAGCTGCCATCGAAGTTCCCGGATAGATTTTAATTCATTAACAGGGAAGTGATTCAAGATAATCTTCTATAAATAAATAGTCATAACTGAAAATGTTCTGTGAAGTGTGATGTCCTCCTAAGAAAAAGGGGAAACGACAATAACACTTTACATTTCCAAATCACATCACAAAAATTCAGGAAAAGAAAAAACTCTGAAAGCATGAATGACAACCAAAACTCACCCCATACCCTACTTTCTGATGAAATCGATCACTTCACGTCATTATGGCAATTACCCAGTGCTAAAAAGGAACGAGATAATGAGATCATACGATGCTTCCCTCCATAACTCACCTTCGTAAGGACGTCGCTCGAAGAAGTCCGGACGGCCACTTCGTTTCCGCCACAGTCTGGATTCTGACGCCGTGTTAATCCATCAGAGCCTTCCCTCCTCCGTCACCACCGCCGTTTGGGGGTTGTGAAGTGGGGGGAGCGATGAGGCCTTAGAAAGGGGTTTTATCCATTTCTTCTCTTTTTTTTCATTTTTTCTTACATTCGTACTTCTTCTCTTCTTCTTTTTGTTATCGGTTTAGGTTGATCTTTTTGCATACCTTTGGAACCTGGGGCGTGGCGAGTTTCAACTTCTCCAATCAACTGTAACAACGTGACATTGTCAGGATTCGTACTTCTCAAGAAGTAGTATTATAGTAAAAGTTATTTCTAGCTTCTCTAATTCTCTAGAAGTAATATTGGAGTAAAAATTGCCCAAAAGTCCATGACTTCTACAGCATTACGTAGACCACTAATAGTGTATGTTTATGTGTTTTAAATTTCTCCTTGAAGTTATAAATATTCTACTTTAGATAAACATCTAGACATGTTGCTTCTTCCACAAAAGAACGATATGACAGAGACACCCACAGGTCTACCTCGTTGTCCTTCTTTTTAACATCAAGGTCTTAGGTATCTCTGTCCTCCTTTTTCTTCTTGTTCTTCTTTCTCACTTCAAAATTACAGAGGTGAGTCGTCATTCGCCACCATGCCCACCTCATCATCCTATTTTTCACTTTCTTGTTGGTGATTGAAGTAGCCAAAACTCCTTGACGAAGAAGCTCTTTGTTACTGTAGTTTGCTCTCCGCCATGGTGATAGCTTAGATGAGACACAACTCTAGTCAAATGGTTCTAAAGTACTCAAGATTCAAAGGAGGTGGTTGCAGGTTTTTAAAGTAGATAGATCCTCTACTAACTGAATGTGGAATGTGGAGTGGAGGTAATTTGGATACTCCGTCAGCAGGTGGTCAAGATTGAGGTACAGAGAAATCTTCTTGATTTCCTCCAAATCCATCCATCAACAGGTGTTCCAACCTCCTCTTTCTTTTTCATGAGATTAAAATGATTTTTAGTTGGAGTAATATTTGGCATTGTATAATGTATCAATTATTTCTCATTTAAGTTGGTATTCTTATTTAGTTTCTCTTTTGCATCCAAGCCAAGATTTTTGTTTCTATTTGTATTCCTCTTGTAGGATGAAGAAGCAAGTTTTCGTTTAGATGATGGTTGTGGCTATTATTGGACTCTGGATCATGTGTAGTTAGCTAATGTGATATTTCTACTTGGTTGGTTTACAATGGCAAATTCAATTGTAATCGGCAAGGAATTCTAGCAATGACCTAATGCTTGTAATCAGGTTGATAATTGCTCGTATTTTCTCATGCTTGTAAACTACAATGAACCAATATGGTGACGATTGTAATTCTCATAATGTTGTTGTTGATCATATTTTAATTCAATTGTAACGAACTAATGCTTCTTTTCTATAAGATAAACTAATGTTGTATGTTAGTATGACTTCTTTGATTGTAATTCGATTGTGATATTGTAAGATACATCAATGAACTAGTGTGGCTTATATTTTTTGAAATTTGTGTGACCGTGCCCAGCCTGGGGGATCTGACGCGGAGTCGCACTAGAGAGAGGAGGTCACAGCCATGCCAAGATGGCGAGGGCGCAAGATGGGATAAAAACGAAAAGAAAAGGAGTCGCCACCTAGTCTTTTAAGGGAAAGACGAAGAAAACCACAAACAAATCACAATAAGTGAATGAATGAGATGCAAACGTGAAGGCCAGATGTCTACTAACCAGAGGATGGGTAAGATTCCTATTACGCACGGGGAAGGTGTTAAGCACCCCCGTACGTCCGAGAAACTTGGTCTTTCTAGTCTAACTCGTTTGCTTGAGGCTAGGTGAATGCTTGTTAAGCTTAGATTGTGCTCTAAACGTGCTAATATGAATTCCAAGACAAGACAGGATGGATGTGTAAGAGGGTACGCGAAAACTGCGAAGAAATCTACATGAAATGATGAAATCACAAAGTATGACACAACAAAGAAAATCACATGAAATGACGAGGTTTCTGGCGAGAATGGCTGGGAAAATCATACAGGTCTTAAGCATATCAAACAGGCAACTGACTCAAGTCATCAGAATCAAAGAAAACATCACAGAAATCAAGATGGAAAAACTGCAAAAAGGTTCATGCAAAATAGGTAAACTGTGACATGTAAAGCAATTCACATAAAATAACGGTGTTTTTGGAAAGGATGTTTTGGAAAACCACACCGACATCAAGAACATCAAAAATGTGACAGATTCAAATCATTAGAATCATAGAAAACATCATGGAAATCGAGATGGGAAAATTACGAAGAAGTCCACGTAAAACAGGTAAACTGTGAAGTGAGAAGAAAATCACATAAAATGACGATGGTTTTGTAAAGAATGGTCCAGAAAACCATATTGAGGTCAAAAGGATAGAAAGTGGGGTCAACCCGAGTCATCGGAATCATGGAAAAGGTAGCGAAAATCAAAAAGGGAAAATAATCCGTGGTGGGGCCAATGTCGGCCTTCAGGTAGATTAATGTACGCCATCGGACGATGAAATCCAAATCAAATAAAAAAAATCCGAAAATATGGAATAAATATAGTCAAATTGAATATCAGATGAGGGAATCCAAAGATAGGTAGGAGAAAAATCTACCGAAGAATGCATGAAATGCAGACTTATTCAAAAAGGATAGACTAATGTGAAAATACAGCAAAAACTATGTAGAGTGCATGAAAATGTACCTAAATGGGTAAAGTATGCTAAAAAATGATTTGGACAGAGATTATGGATGACTTGGAGCAATAACTAACATGCATGTGCATAAATTGATGACATAGGGGTAATTTAGTCATTTCAGTAGTCAGATGTGGTAAATACATGTATGAGGATAATGCATGGACTACGATATGTCAAAATGTATGCAAAATGTCAAAGAAATGAAAACATGCAAAGGAAAAGCTCTTAAAACAATAAAGCGATGTAAAAACAATAAAGGGCAAGTATAAGGACTAAAACGCAAAATTCACAAAAAAAGGATGAAAACTTGGATCAAAATACATTCAGAAACTTCTATCCTAGTGTGCAGATGATGGATAAAAGGAAAATGTGGCACTAGGATGTGAGGATTGTACTTAGATAATTCCTTGAAAACTCAGGGTCTAATGTGCAAAATTCACAGAAAGGGAAAGTTCATGGTTAAAAATGTGTTTAAAAAATCTTATCTTGATGCTAGTATGTAGAATCTAAAGAAAATGTGGCTATGTGATGTGACATGTGTGAAAATTGTACTTTTGGTAATTTCTTGAAAACATAGGGTTTACTATGCAAAATTCCCACATAAGGCGCAAATCTGACAAAAATGTGAAATCAGATATTCATTTATATTGTTGTGACCGTGCCACCACACGCTCTCGAGGAGGGGGAAGGAGACCACAGCCATGCCGAGACAGCGAAGGCGCGAGACGAGACGAGAGAAAGAGAAATGGAGTCGCCACCTGGTCTTTTAATGGAAAGACGAGGAAAACCACAAACGATTCACTAAAAATGAATGAATGAGATGTAAACGTGAAGGCCGGATGCCTGCTAACCAAAGGAAGGGTAAGGATTCCTGTTACGCACGGGGAAGGTGTTAGGCACCCCCGTACGCCCGAGAAACTCGGTCTTTCTAGTCTGATTCGCTTGCTAGATGCTGAATGAGTGTTTGCTATGCCTAAATTGTGTCCTAATCATGCTGATGTGAGTGCCTAGACAAGACTGGATGGATGTGAAGGACAATGTGCAAAAATTACAGAGAAATCCACATGAATTGAGAAAATTGCAGAAAATCACATGAAATGACGATGTTTTTGTAAAGAATGCCTTTAAAAACCATGTTGATGTCAAAAAGATGAAAAGTTGAGTCAACCCGTGTTCTTGGAATCATGGAAAAAGTCGTGAAAATCAAAAGGGGAAAAAATAACCCGTGATTGGGTCAAATGTCGGCCCTCAGGCCTTTTACTGTACGCCCTCGGGCGATGAGTAAAATCGTGAAAATCAAAAAGGGGAAAAATAATCTGTGATGGGGTCAAATGTCGACCCTCAGGCCTTTTACTGTACGCCCTCGGGCGATAGAAAACCAAAACAAAACAAAATCGTGGAAAGTTGGAGTAAATCCGGAAAACGGGGAAAAGTCATAGCTCGGAACATTGCTAGAAAGCGTGCACCAAGCGATGAAGAAAAGACGGAAAAAACCATGTGAAAAGATGTGAAAAGTATGCAAAATGCCAATGTGAGTGCAAATCTGGAGAATACAGGGGGTTTTATGCAAAAACCCAAATCCGAGGAAAACCGAAATCCGGAAGCCCAAATCATCGAGAAAAAAACATAGGAAAATACATTCCATGCATGTATGAAGAAATCTGGGGTCAAAATGTGTATTCCTAGTCAAAGGAAGTTCTCTAGGGCTCAGAATGCAATTTACCCATAATGCATGCAATGCACATCAATTCTGCATAAAATTAGGGTAAAAATGCAATAAAAAATGATTTAGAAAAGATCCAGGAAATTTCAAGGGCAAAATGGTCATTTGACCCTTGAAAACAGGCAATCAGAACAATTCCGCAAAGTATAGGGGCTAAATTGCAAAAAACCCAGCAAACAAAGCATTCCAGGAGAAATTC
>JAMKQA010009745.1:0-13064 GCA_024699735.1 Posidonia australis | reverse complement strand
ATGAAGGGAAATGTGATATTGGACTTAAGTCTGGATGGAAATGAATGAGCTTGATTTTGGAAGAAGTTCAAATGTGGGTTGAGTCATCGTGGACTTTGAGCTTCATGGGCCTCCATGGGCCTATGTGGGCCTTGTGGGCCCCCATGGGCCCAAGTGGGCTTCAATGGGCTCAAATGCATTAAATGGGCCCAAATAGGTTAAATGGGCCTTTTGGGTTCATTTCGGGCTTGATGGGCTTCATGGGCCTCCATGGGCCTATGTGGGCCTTGTGGGCCCCCACAGGTCCAATTGGGCTTCAATGGGCCCAAATGCATTAAAGGGGCCCAAATAGGTTAAATGGGCCTAAATAGGTCTTGTGTGCCCAAGTGGGTTCAAATAGGGCTCAATGGGCCTAAGTGGGCCTTCATGGGCCCAATTGGGTTTCCATGAATTAAAAGGGCCTTCATAGGGTTAGAGCTCTGCCACCACATCCTTATCCTGCAAAATTAGAAATTTAGGATGTCTACAACAGCAAACAAGAGATTTGAACATGCATCTCGACAGGAGTGCCAGTCTCCGCACCGCAACCTCGACAATCAGCATATTGCAGTTCCTTCCAGGGAAATAATCTTGAGGTCATCGCTTTATTTTCTGAGATCTCCTCTTGAGCAGATGAGACCCTTCTGTTCCCTTTGGATTTCCACGGATGTGGAATCCAACTTACTTGACTTTGACCGGGCACCATGGCCCACAAGCATCCGCAGCCTAAAAGTTCCGCAAGCGGGCATTTAAAATGAGTCTTGGTATGAACTATCTCGGCCCATAGGAAAGGTCAGGCTCCAATCCAACCAAGCCCGACACTTATAGCGTACTCCTAGTCCTATTGCAAACAAAATCCAAAAGAAACCCGAAAATTATTTAATCTCCTCTTCTTCGTCTCCGTTCCATAAAAAACCCTACCCCGATAAAAACCCTAGGGGAGACTGCCGGGCTTAGGGTTTCTGATCGGTCCTCAGAATTGTGGACGTTAACGCTTCCGTTCCGCCATGGACGCGCAGAGGGCTTTGCTTGACGAGCTGATGGGCGCTGGTATGCTCGAATCCGTTGCGCTTTTTGGTTTAAATTATTTGCCATTCTTGTTGTTTCGATTGATCGCTGGGTGTGTGTTTTTTTTGTCTGTAGCGCGTAATCTGACGGAGGAGGAGAAGAAGGGGTTCAGGGAGATATGCTGGGACGATAAGGAGGTGTGCGGGTTCTACATGGTCCGCTTCTGCCCCCACGATCTGTTCGTCAACACGAAGAGCGACCTCGGTGCGTATTTTTGTCGATTTGTTGACGTTAGTCTTTTGATTTTCGGGTTTAGGAAAAAAAGTTTGTACCTTTTCCTTCCGGGAAGGAATAGTAAATTGTTTGCGATTCGGTGCCAGGTCCGTGCCCGAGGATTCATGACCCGAAGCTGAAAGAAAGGTAATGACTTGTTATGGGTTATTCACTGGTGTGTGTATGATGAATGGGTTTTTTTTCTCTAGTTTATGTCAGGTATTATATGTTGGTTCCATTTTGTTGTATTATCATCTATCTTGAATTGAGGCGTCGTATCGGGTTGAGATCCAATCGCTGCAAAAAATGGACCCGTCCTTTTTGTGTTTCTCTTGATTTTTGTGTTCTCTCTTGGGTTTTAGGGAAAATACGGGGTTGATGTTACTTTGTTTAGTTATATTATAGCAAGTGAGTAAGTTTATGAATGATAAACCAAGGTTTCACCTCTCGCTTGTTATCTTAGCCTCACAGCATCTTTAAGATTCTTCTTTTTTTTGCTCGTCAAATACAGTACCTTACTATTTTGTTCATTTATTTCCTTATCCACACCCTCCGTACTCAAGCACTGATTAAAACATTAAGTATTAGTCATGATCCTAGCTCCATTTTGTTGTTGGTTGGCTTTTTGTTGGAAGAAATATTTTGAAATTAGTTGCTTATATGTGTCATGTAGGAGGGAAATTAAAATGAATTACTGGAGTGCTATGATCTATTGGGTTCTGGATGTTGCAGTTGTTTTCCCTGAGGTAACTAGTATATAACACTTTGATGATATCACTACAAGGAACCATTGGGGGAATATGCATTCCCCTTGTCTCTTCTATATTCTTTTCTAAGTAGGAATAGCTCAGGCATAGAGGACTGTGCATTTTGCAGTAACATCTGTTTCATGTCTTACATAACAATGAATCTGAACTACTCCTAGAAGTAACTTCCACATATGTCAATTTCCAGATATTTTAAGATGTATTTGTCTTGTTGCTACGCATCATTAGTACCATTAAACTAACAAATATTGCACTGTATAATGTATTTCTCTGGCATTTTTCCAGCTTTGAAAAGTCACCCAGACACGATGCACATGTTCCCAAGTTTGAAGCCGAACTTGCTCAATTTTGTGAGAAGTTGGTAAGCTCGTATCAAAGCCTTAATCCATGATATTTAATTCAATCTGTGGTTATGGTTTCTGAAACTCACCCATTGTAGGTAATGGACTTGGATAGAAAGGTTAAACGTGGCCGGGAACGGTTAGCTCAAGAGGTTGAGGTTCCACCTCCTCCTATCCCTACTGAGAAATCTGAGCAGCTGTCTGTTCTGGAAGAGAAAATAAAGATACTGCTCGAGCAAGTTGAGACACTTGGAGAAGCTGGCAAGGTGGATGAGGCTGAGGCTCTCATGCGAAAGGTACTTTAGTTTTAGGCTTATGAATTATTTGTATCATTGTCGGCTAGTTTTCAGAAAAATTGACTCACCTTTTCTGTGACAGGTGGATGTGTTAAACACTGAAAAAACAGCATTGACCCAGCAGTCATCAAATGATAAGCTGTTGATGCTTACACAGGAGAAGAAAATGGCTCTCTGTGAGATTTGTGGCTCTTTTTTGGTTGCAAATGATGCTGCAGAGAGGACACAATCACATGTATCAGGGAAACAACATATTGGTTATGGCATGGTACGGGACTTCATTAGTGAATACAAGGTAAAAAAACTTTGTAGACCTTTGTGCTAATCCAATGCTGTTTGATGAAAAGCGTAGACAAAAAAATGTTTTATCTTATGTGCAGACAGCGAAGGAGAAGGCAAGAGAAGAAGAAAGGCTCGCAAGGGAGAAGGAAGCAGAAGAGCGCAGGAAGCGGAGAGAGAAGGAAGAAGAGAACAGGGGAAGAAATAATGATGGAGGGAGAGAGAGATACTATGACCGCAATCGAGATCGTGATAGGCCTAGAGAAAGGGACATGGATTGGGATAGGCATCGTGAAAGAAATGGAAGAGGAAGCAGGGATACAGGGAGAGGGATTGATCGGAAGCACATCAATTACAGAAATGGTAGGGATTGGGGTAGGGACAGGCATAGAGGTAACCCACGTGACAGGGTTAGGGACAGGAGCAGGTCTTCTTCCCCAATGCTGCAAAGCAGCCACAGGAGGTCATCAAGAAGCCCAGTTCGACATTAATGGGTGATGTTGGTTGGTTTTTAGCTTTGAGTTAGAACAGGTAGATAATTTTGTCTCCTGTTACTTCCAAAACAAACTTTTGTGCTTATATCCAGATGACTTTATGGTGCAAGACCTTTGTTGCTATGTAACAGCTTTGTCCAAAACAATACCAGCTTCCTGTGAGGAAAAAGGTTGAGGTAGGTAACCCTATTCTTTATAGTCAGTTATGGATGATCTGGTTTGAATCAAATGGGAAGTTAAAAAACCGTTATATGAATCTCTGAATTGTTCTCAGAGCACCATTTGTTGGATTAGCGTTTTCCGTCTTTGTTATGATAAAAAGATCCAAAATCTTTGCTTGAATGATGGTGCTGCTAAGGAGATGATTTTTGGTTATCTACATAGAAGGTAACTCATGAACTTGCTTTCTCTTGTGTTTGATTTCATAGAGTTTGTAGTGGAAGATCTGCTATTGATCTTTCAGCCTTAAAAGCAGTAATGTTCTTTTTCAACACATTTCAATTGGCTGGATTCAGCAGGTGCAGCAAAATTTTGCTTAGGCCACACATGGTGCGGCCGATGAAGAGGTAACGAGTGTTGAAACTTGCAAATCACTGAATGCTCTTTTGTACTCTCTTTTAGTGAGCTATATTATAGGCCTCAGAAAGCAAGATGCTAATTTAATGTTATCTCATGGGCACTCAACTTTTTGCTGGTATAAGATTGTTAGTCGTAATTCATGCATTACTACCACACTTCTATCAGCTATACTGTCCAAGCATTTTCTCTCCCAGCGGTTCTATTGGGCATCTTTCAAAATTCAAACTACAGATGTTATAGATGTCAGGTAATCTCACTGCTACCTCTGGTATATAAAAAATGCTTTTAATAAGTTTTACGTCTATTGGGTGCCTTTCAAAGGATAGATGGGCCTATTTAAATACTGTGATTTCTGATCATATGTACTTTTAAGGGACGACGTGACGTGTTATGCCTAATTGTGTTTACCGCGTGGAATGTGAAATTGCCTTTACCGGAAGCTTGAGTGGGACATTGCTCTTCACTGCATTTCTAATTGGGTTTGCTTCCACAGAATGCGAAATTGTTCCCTATGGAATTTCGCTGACGCTGAAAGATACACGTGTTTGTTGATCGTGAACCTGGTGGTACCTTTTTTTTGTATTTTGGTTTCTAGCTTACCCCTTCGGTCAACTTCTATAGGGCTTAAGAAATTGATGCTAGGTAAGACTGGAAATAAAATTTTAGTATACAGGGGATTGTCGAGGCCACAAAACTGTCATGCATGCTTACCAGAGCAGAAGCGTCCCAGTTTTATCTTCAAAAGATGCCAATTTGGTGGCCGTTAATCTTGTGTTTCAACTGAAGGCATCTCTCTGTTTTCTCGTTTCTGTGAATAGAAGCATACATAATCTGGTGTAAGTAGCAACATATTGAGCACTTGAAGAACTGCCAACAGACGTTTGTGCGGCAAGTCGGTTGTTGTTTATATACCCTGAGAAGTTATTTTCTGGGAAACGTCTTCCAGAACTCTGCAGTATCTGATCTGTTCTTTGGTGTTCTCAATATGTTAATGTGAAACTAAATTCCAAACTACGACAGGCATAAGAATAGTGGTTTTTGAAATGAGCATGGTTGGGTTCCCAAGTACTTTAGGTTTATTTGATGCTCTTGTAGTTTTTATATTATAAGTTGCGGAACACGAGACGGCACAGTTTTTAAGTGGTTCTCTCAATATGTTTACGTGAAACGATTAAAGTTTAAAAGTAAACGTTCCAATGTTACCATTAAGGGTCTATTTGATAATGATTATTAGAATCAATTTATAAAAAAAAACATTTATTATTGAAAAGTTGAATCAAATAGTATTTTTTTACGTCAGATTATTTCAATACGTTAGTTTTTTGTTTATGCATAAAAGTTTTTAAATACGTTGATTATAATAATTGTGAAGATTAATTTTTTCAAAAACATTGTTTATGAGAACAATCTATTTTTCCATAAGAGTTATCAAATACTACTTTAGTGATACTTATTATCTTTGGACTAGTTGTTGTCATTGTAGTAGTTGCATGCTTCCAATGAGCACTCGAGTCCATTTATCATTTATCATTTTCTATTGAGAAGCATTCGAGCAAGCAAGACCTTTGATTACAAAGGAAGCTTCTGATTCATATTATTCATGGGTCAAGAATTGAGATTGGGAGTTGAACTTGATGAGATTAATTATTGAGTCTCCAATTGTTTCTTAGTAGCATATACACATGTTAACAATATATATAGCGGTTACAATCCCACATATCAAGAGATATCCAAGATATTGAAATCAAATAAAATAAAATTCAAAAACAAATGATTTTGTTAAACATAAAGAAAATCATATTGGATCTTTAAATTATCTTTGGCCATTATTGCCCCTGCAACTTTGCAAGTTATGGAGCATTTATGAACCAGCAACTTGACATGTAATATCTGACATCTATTTGTAGAAAGAACTTTTATGAAGGTATCTACTGTTTGATCCACGGAAGACACAAATTGTACTTTGAGTTGTCCTAGCCTAAAACTGTGTTTGAATATACATGAAGAGTTGAAGAAGTATATTTGGTAAAATGAAGGCCATGATTTATGGTGTCCTTTAGATATCAAAGAAGACGTTTAATAGTAGTCCAATGAACATTCTTCGATCGAAGCATGTGCTTACAAGCTTGATTGGTGGCAAAAGCAATATTAGCACAAGTCAAGGTAAGATACTGAAGAACACTAGCAATGCTTTGATAAAGAGTGGGATCGAGAAAAGGATCAACGTGACTGAGAGAAGGTTTAAAAAGGCAGACCATTGGTGTAGAAGCACCTTTTGCAACATTCATGTGAGTACATCGTAGAAGGTCAAAAATATACTTGGATTGGGTAAGTGCAATGCTAACAGTAGATAGGTACAATAAAGAAACTGAGAGTAAATCCTTCATAGCAAACTCCTGGTTGAGAGAGTGAAGGAGGGAATCAATGGGAGCATTTGCATTGCTACCTAGGATGATATCATCAACATAGATGAACATGAGCATAGTGTAGTCAAGTCGATGTTTGATGAACAATGAAGTGTCAACACGAGAAACCACGAATCCAAGTTGTTGAAGGAAGGAGCCGAGGCATCTTGTTTTTTGTTTTTTTGTTTTTTATTTGAAAACAAGGTTTTTGAAAATGGGAAAGGAACTGAGGTGTTGAAATCACGTATGAGGTGCTTTCTTTAAACCACACAAATATCATTATAGTCGACACACTATGTGAGGATTGGAAGTATCAACAAATCCAAGAGGCTATTTCATAAATAGTACTTCATCATGGTTGCCATGAAGGAAGGCGCTCTTCACATCAAGTTGTGAAGGAAGGTGTTCATGGTTGCCATGAAGGAAGGCATTCTCCACACAGAGCCAAGGAAAGCATAGTGTAAATGGTGATTGGCTTGATGATAGGACTGAACACATCAATGTAGTCAAGGCCTTTTTGTTGACTATAACCCTTAGCAACAAGACGAGCCTTACACCAATCAATAGTGCCATAAGATTTCTTCTTTACTTTGAAGACCCATTTACACCTAATAATGTTACCATCAATGGAAGGGGGAACAAGAGTCCAAGTGACATTGTTGAGAAGAGCGTTGCATTCATCACACGTAGCTTCACACCAACGAGGGTCCTTTGTAGCTTGAGAAAAACACGATGGTTCCAGTTCAGCATTCTGAACAGTGAAGGCCACATGATGGTGTGGTCTGACAAAAAGAGCTATAGTTGGATGGGAACCGCCTCGTGAATGTGTGATCATAGGATGAGATGACAAAGTGGTAAAAGAGCTATTTGGTCTTGAATTAGCAAGAGAAGCAACACATGATTGTGGTTCTGGCGAATCAATATTTGTTGAAGCAGGAGGTGGCTTTGCATTGGGCAGCATGTGTGTAAGGTTAGGAGTCCGATCCATAGCTGAGGAGGCACTTGCAATGGTAGAATCACCAGTATGGAATATAAATGAGCAAGGAGAAGTGTTTTTTGTAGGCAAAGGAATTGGGGACATAGACATGAGTAGCTGAGGAGGTGCCTGCAATAGTAGAATCACTAGTATAGATTGTAGATGAGGAAGGAGAAGTGTTTTCCACAGGTAAAGGAATTAGAGGTGGAGACATGAGTGAAGATGACTGGGAAGGGTCACAAGGAGGGGAATTTTGTAAGGAGAAATGCTCTTCATGAAAAAAACACATGTCGAGAACGAAAAACACGACTAGATGTTGGCTCAAAACAACAATACCCAACATATCCACTAGAATAACTAAGAAATACACAAGGAAGAGAGTGAGCATCCAACTTCTGTGTAGAGTAGGACATAAATAAGGAAAACAGAGGCAACCAAAAGAATGAAGAGTTTTGTAAACAGATGGTAAATAAAAATAACTTTCCAAGGAGAGATAAAATGAAAACTTTTTGTGACTTTTTGTGGGAATACGATTTATGAGATACAATAGCTATTTCAAAAGTGTAGTCCTAATAGATATTAAAAACACCAGATTGCATTAGTAAAGCAAGTCTAGTTTCGACAATGTAACAGTGTTTACATTCAACCACACCATTTTGTTGAGGAATATAGGGACATGAAATACGATGCCCAATGCCATGCAACATTAGTTTAGACTTAAATTGTTTAGATAAAAATTCCATAATAGCATCAGTTTGAAGAAATTTTATTTTCAATTCCAAAATATTTTCCATATAAATGCGAAATTTAACAAACACGCCATACACATCAGGACCACTATAAGAAAAATAAGATTATGCGAGGACATATGTCCTTGTAGAATCCTCACCATGTCCTCAAGATGTCCTCGCTAAAGACTTTCTGCGAGGATACACGATTCTTGCAACACCTGTAGTTATTAGATCGATTTTGTGAGGAGATGTCCTCGTAATGTGCTTTGTATACAATTGGCAAGGAGATTGCAAGGGCTAACATCCTCGTTGTGTCCTAGATATCACCTTGCAAAATACTAGCGAGGTGCTCGTGAAACATGGAAAAGACTGTTGTCGTTCCAGACATAATGAGGAAATGTCCTTGTAATATCCACACTAGTTCCAAAAATAACAAGGACATGGCGAGGAAATGCCTTTGTTATTTTTGGTGCAGACGACTAAATTAGTGAGGACTTGGCAAGAACGTGTCTTCGCAATGTCCTCGTTAATTCTGGATAGTGAAAAAAATAAATCAATATCATCAATGATTAAATTTAATATACCTACTAAAATGACATTCAAATGCATTCACAAATATACTAAATCACACATACATTACACATCTATGCTTTTTATATAAAAAGTATTAATTAATATTACAATATATCCATTTGTTCAAATACAATACTGAAATGGTTTTACATTTTTAATCAAAATGATATAATACAAGTCATTTTCCTATTTTACCGATTTGCTTTCCTTTATCTTTTGAGGAAGATGCATGCATGAAACTGTCACGCCCTCAATTTTCTATAATAATTTAAAGCAAATTAAATTACAGGAAATTAAAAGCTAAATAGGAATATCATTTAGCAGGAACCTGTGTGTGTGGCTACGAAACTCCAAATTATGTGCACTATGCTAAAACTCATCTGCATGTCTGCACCTGTAATCCAAAACCACGAAGAAAAGCATGAGTGACAAAAGTCGCCCACACGCACCCCATGAAAATGGCGAAAAACAAATCTATATTAATTTTCTTTTAAATTCATTTCGCAATCATTTTCTCTAAAATCTCATAAACCCGGCCTATAAGGTCGAAACCATAGCAAACGTGGTCCACATCGGTCAAAACGACAGACAAGATTCTATTAGCCCGAAACCACAAATGAGGCCCTCAATGGCCAAATCCACACACAATGAGTCAGGAAGTCCGACGCCAGGCAACCAACTCTGGCTACAAGTAGCCACCAAGGTGCACTACACTACCACGGTGAAGCCACCATATGCAAGGGCGATCACCGTCTCGCGATTCTCCCACCTGGAGAATCCTCACAAAGTCAACCCCTCTTTGAGAAGGCAGTCCTGTCTCTCAGGACGTTACGAGCTACGAGGCACGTGTCCCACCTGCACTGGCCACCACAGGATACGTCTCCTCACAGCGTCCTCTACATGGTGCTCAGGAGGGAATGTCATACCTCCACACCCGACAACACCTAAGCCTCAGTGCTCACAGTGACAGTAGGAGTATCATACCTCTCCATTATGTTACAAGACACCTCAACCCACGTACCATAACCTTAGTTTCGAGACGACAGTTAAGGAATCTCATACCTTCAAGACCCAACGACCCTCAGTCTCAGGTATCTTGGCCCTCAACCTCAACTAGGTAGATGCTCCCGACCACTCGGGAATGTCGTCACATTCCCTGGTGCCAACGACACGATCCCACAGTGTCTCCTCTCGCCCATAGAAAACCACAAAAACTATTTTCCAAAAAGGGCCAACACATCTCTTTTGAAAACTATTTTTCAAAACCATTTTATATCTTTGAAAATTCTTTCAAAACCTCGACAAAATGGCACATCAGATGTCCCACGAGACCACCACTGATGGCCCAGGATCCCATCTCAAATGGGTAAACAAACCAATCCGGAAAGTCACTACATTCAAATGCATTTTACGAGAAAATCAGGAAATACTTCCAAAAATGTTTTGCAAAACACGCGTATGTGGACTGCACGTCTGGCCCATGCCCTAGGTATTTTTGTCTAAAAGCAAACAGAACCTGCACCAGGGGCTAGAACCGCCGTCGGAATGACGCATGTGGTCCGCGTAATTAGCCACACCCCCAGTTTTTTGTCAAAATTCAGACAGCCTGCAGTAGGGGATCCAAATTTTGCCCAAAGTGGGAACCAAGGGCGGGCCGACCAAACAAGCACCAAAAATTCCGAATAAAACATATGTGGTAGACCCTCGAGTCTACTCCAAATCCTAACAAACAAAACCGAAATCCATTCATTTCACAGCAAGATATAAATTCACAAGCACAGAGGTGTCAAAAGGACCCAAACCACAACAACTACCATAAATACCCATAAATATCACGATAAATTCCCAAAAATTCCGAAACATTAAATTTAGCCTCGATTACATACATTTTAGTCAATTCTATCATTTTACATGATTTCTACTCATTGGATTAGAGGTACGTACCTGAAACAACCTTTAGCGACCCAACGCGCTCTTCGGCCAGCCTCCAACCACCACCGGCGACCGCAACCTCTATAAGAGCTTCTTTGACCTTTGGAGCTCCAGCCACGTTGATGTGCAGCCACACAGAGCCTCTGCCTCTCTCACTCACTTTCTCTCTCACATTGGCACACGAAACAAAGGAGGGAAGAATGAGGGAGATGGGTGGGGAAAAGAAGGGGTGGGGGAAGGAGAGGGGTGAGGAGGAAGGGGAGAGGTGGGGGAGGAAGGGTGTGCACTCGAGGAGGAGGAGAAGAAAGAAGAAGAAGACGGATGGCGAGCAAGGTAAGAGCGCGGCACGAGCGGGCTTATAAAGCTATGTGCACGCAATAGCTGGACGTGTGCGCACCTACGCGTTCCAGCTACTGACACCCTGCACGAGCACACCAAGCACACGCTAGCCACCAGTCGCACCAATCGGCCCTCAAACGTGGGCCCCACACATGGGCCCACAAGCACAGTGCCAACCACGTACAGGAACATACAACCAGAAGGCCCACGAGACCTAAGCCCAAAATCACACAATCACACAAACGGGCCTTGAAACATTAACACCCGTCCAAGAATAAATTCATTAAAATGTAAATAATTACAAAATGAATTTACGGGTGTTACATAAACTATGATCACGTTTATATTCCTCGTAATACTCGTTGTCATGCTCATCCTTGTATCTTCTGATCATAAAAATAAACTTACAATTTGTTATGATGGATAATCATTATATTAGAAGGTTAAATTCAACATGACAAATGCATATCGAAAATTTTAAAACTATATAAAACGTTAGCTTACAAGTCAATCTTCCAAAGCATGTATTTCGTTCCTTATTTTCTCCCTTATTTCGTACCTTATTTAATCCCTTCCTTCGATCCTTATATGTGAATGTATTGAAGTTGCCATCTTTGACAACTGGGAACAAAAGAAATCGCGATCAAGTGGAGCAGAAGCTTGAGTCGAAGATCGATACTACACAGTAGAAGTCATAGAAAAACCAATAGTAGATTCTTCTGAGTAATATAGATTAAAACCACCCAAGCTTTACTTTCTTGAAGAACAATCCACATTCTTTTTTGTCAAATCAAAAACTAGGTGTTAGCAACATTGTTGTCTTAATATTTTTCTTGATACAAGAAGGTGTACCTGTGACTATGCCGGTGGAACCCTACACGACTCCATGGTGCATGGAAACACACGAGGAGTCCCGATATGGTCACAGCAAAGATGGTGAATCCGGAGAAGGAGACTAGACTCGGAAACATCAAGGAAAGAAAGAAAAGGATAAGAAAAAGGAGTCGCCACTTAGTTTTTTAATAGAAAGACGAGGAAAACTAAACACAAAGGAAAAACCTAAAGAAATTAAGGTGAAGAAAACACATGTATGCTTCGTGCCTAATGGATGTAGTGCACAAATCAATGCGGGTCAGAGAAAGGATAAGGATTCTTATTAGGCAAGGAGAAGGTGTTAGGCACCTCCATGCACCCAAAGAAATCGATCTTTCTAGGTTTCCTACTTGCTAATAATCTAGTGTGTATATGCTTGTCTATCTCGAATGCACATGCCTAAGATGAATGCGAAAACATGCCAAATCAAAGAGAAGAAATAAAGAAAAATAATAGGAAAAATAATCCAGGGGACAATGTAGGCATTGAAAATGTCACTTTACTGTACGCTCTTGGGCGATGAGGAAAATCGTAAAAATCGAGAATAATCGGAAAGCGTCACACAAATCAGCGGAGACTAAGGAAATCCGAGAAAATCAAATGTGAGAAAATAATCCTCATTCGGGTCAATATAGGCATTGTCAAGCCTGTTAATGTACGCTCTCGAGCGATGGAAATCCAAATTAAATCAAAAATCGTGAAAATCGGAAGAAATCCGGAAAATAATGTGAAAACCCAGTTTGAAATAAGTTGGAAATGCGTGCATGTTGCAAGAAAGAAGGTGTAGACACCCCAAATTTCTAATTTTGCAGGATAAGGATGTGGTGGCTGAGCTCTAACCCTATCAGGGCCCTTTTAATTCATGGAAACCCAATTGGGCCCATTGAAGCCCACTTGGACCCAGGGGGCCCACAAGGCCCACATAGGCCCACTTAGGCACACAAAGCCCATCAAGCCCGAATTGAACACGCAAGGCCCATTTGGACCCATTTAACCTATTTGGGCCGATTTAATGCATTTGGGCCCATTGAAGCCCACTTGGGCCCATGGGGGCCCACAAGGCCCACATAGGCCCAAGGAGACCCATGAAGCCCATTAATCCCAAATTGAACCTAGAAGCCCATGAAGGCCCACAATGAGCAACCTAGCCCATTCCTTTTCTTTCAATCTCACATTATTT
>JAMKQA010009744.1:0-26680 GCA_024699735.1 Posidonia australis | reverse complement strand
TGTATGCTTGCTTATTCTATATGCTCATGCATGAAGATGATTGAAAACATGCCAAATCAAAGTAAAGAAGTGAAATAAAGGGAAAAAGTTAATCCAAGGGTCAAATGTAGGCATTGAGAATACCGCTTTACTGTACGCCCTTGGAAGATGAGGAAAATCGTGCAAATCGAGAAATTCTCGGAAAGCGTCTCGCAAATCAATGGAAATTAGGATAAATCCGAAAAAATCAAAAGGGAAAAATAGTCCTCATTTCGAGACAATGTCGACTTTGACAAGCCTTTTAATGTACGCCCTCGGGCAATGGAAAGCCAAAACAAATCTAAAGGCGAAAATCGGGAGAAATCCGAGAAACGATAAGAAAACCAAGCTCGAAAAGAGTTGGAAAAGCGTGCACAATGTAAGGAGAAAAGACACGAAAACTTGTGTGGAATGATGTGAAAAGATATGCAAAATGCAAGTGTGAGTGCAAATACGAAAATTCTAGGCGATTTTGTGCAAAAAACCCAAATTCTAATTAAAACTAATATTCTGAAGCCCAAATCATCAAAAATACATAGGAAAACACATTCTATGCAATTATGAAGAAATCTGGTCAAATGTGCAAACATGTGCAATCCAAGTCAAAATGAAGTTTCGTAGGGGTCAAAATGCAATTTTACCACTAAAACATGCATTTAAAATAATTCAGTGGAAATTCAGGGTAAAATATGCAAGGAAAATGATTCAGAAACGGTTCCAGAAAGTTTCAGGGGCAAAACAGTCATTTTACCCCTGAAAACAGGCATACAGAGTAAAATCAATGAAGTACAGGGACTAAACTACAAATTTTCCAGTACAATAAAGCAGTTAGAAGAATTTCAGTAAAGACTGTTAAAATGCATTTAAACCAATGAAATAAGCATTCTGGAGAATTCAGAAAAATGCAGGGGCTTAAATGCAAATTAGCCAGAAAAATGAGCTTTAAGAAAGCTTTCAAGAAAGCTTAGGGTCTCATATGCAAAATTCCTGAATAAAATGCATTAAAAGAAAACTTGAGGGCTTTTGCAAAAGTTTAATGGCTGGAAAACATTATTTTAGATGTTTAGGGGGAAGAATGCAATATTTTTAGTTAAAACTTTATTCGAAAGATTTCAGAAAAATGACTGGAGGACCTAATTGTAATAAAAGGACCTAAAAGAAATGAAAAAAGACCAAGTTGAAAGAAAAACTTAAATGTTTGTAGTTTATTCAGAGTATTGTTTTTTAATGTTTTATTTTTATTTTAAAAGACTACGACGGTGATGGCGACGGAGCTCCGTCGCCAGTGACCATCAGAAATACCAAACTAGGACCTCCCGTGGTCTGATCTTAGATCAGATTGCATAGGAGGCAAGAAGGAAGAGAGGGAAGAAGATCCAACGGAGTGGATCGAGATTCAGGTTGTGGGAAAGGCCCCCCACCCCCTCCGCTGTTGCGGAACTCCAGCGACGGTGTCGAGGGAGACGGCTTCTCCGGAGGCTAAGATGTGGCATTTCAGGAGCTACGAGGACATCATGGAGCATCTGGGAGTGTCCACACTTCTTCTGGAGCTGAATGAAGAAGTAGGGAGTTGATACGTGCTCCGACAGGCGTCGATGGCAACCTCTCCAGCAGGCGACATTGTTGCAGCGATCAGGGGCCCGAGGAGCAGCTCTAGGCTGTCAAGTGTGCTCATGGGATGCTTCGGAGTGTTTCTCGAGGCACGGAGCAACACGGGAGGGCCAGAGATGCGTAGTCCACCTCTGAGGTGGTTGTCTTTGCCGGCGACGGCGGTTCTGGTGTTATCCTCCGGCGATCAGTGTGGAGGCTGCTGGAAGTGATGGAGCGGTGATCCAGGGAGCGGAGAAGCTCGAGGATGACCAGAGGAGGAGGAGAGGAAGCTCGGGGGCTAGGGTCGTGCCCTGGATCGTTTCCCCCACCCATATCGTCGGAAAACGGCGACGGCGAGCTCCAGGGCTGAATTGCTCGGAAACAATCTAGAAAGCTATATTTGAAAATAAAAGATGTCTGAGGAGAGTGTACCTGGCCCGACGACGTGAGGCTCCGTCACAGCTCATCGGAATGTCTGAATTCTCCTCCTCTGCTTCCCGTGAGCCTCCCTTTCTCTCTGGAATTCACTGGCACTCTGAGTTCTCTCTCTCTCTCTCGCGAAAAAAAGTCCTCTAAAACTCTACCTCTACCCTCCCTTATATAGGTGAGGAAAACGGCGACCCACTTCTAACAGACTTCCAACTCCCTAACAGCAGCACCTAACAACCCTTTAACCTCCCCACCTAGACTCGTAACAGCCTAACGAACTAACAAACAATGTCCCCCATGCGCTCCATCCTGTCCCCTGCTCGCTGACAGAGATGAATGGCGATCCAAGCCTCGCCGGTGGCTGATCCAGTGGCTCTGGCTGCTTTGGTAGCTTGCTGGATCAGTGGGGCTCGGGCTGGATTGGAATGGCTCAGTAAGGAGGTGGGTTCAGTGGCTAAATTGTGAGAGAACTGGGGAGAAGGAGTGGATTCAGTGGCTATGTGAGAAAAATAAAAGGGTGAGATGAGAGGGATGAGTGTTGGATTGTTAAAAAACAATGAGTGAAGGGAACAAATGGAAATGGAGAAGAAGAAATGGGGTGTTGGGTTGGAAGAAAAAAGAGGGAAAAAATGGGTTGAATTGTTTATGGTGGGCCTTCATAGGCTTTGGGGCCAATGTCGGCTATGTGGGCCTAATGGGCATTGTGGGCCTCTATGGGCCTAATGGGCTTCAATTGGGCCTATGTGGGCTTAATGGGTTGTGATGGGCCTAAATAGGTTTTGTGGGCCTCCATGGGCCTAGTGGGCTTCAATAAGGGTTAGAGCTCAGCCACCACATCTCCATCCTACAAAATTGGGAAATTGGGGTGTCTACACTAAGTATAAATATTTCTGTCTAGAAAACACTATGGATGGAGTTCAGGGGCTAACTTGCAGAATTTCAGGACCAAAACGTGATAAAAATTAAGATTTTTACATGAGCAGTGTAATTATGGATAACTTTAAGGTCTTGAATGCAAATTGTACAATGGAAATTCTTTTCAAAGAACTCTAGGGGCAAAATGCAAAAACTCATGACTTAAATGCAAAGAAAACATGATTTCAGGACCTTAAGTGTGATAAAACATGCATGAATAGGACTGAAAATGGAATTCAAAGTTGAATAGGACAAATTGTGCAATATTTACAGTGCAATTTTAAAAAAGGAGAATTCAGGGGTCACAAAATAAATTCCTAGGACTCACTTGCAAAGAAAACATGAATGTAGGGGTCTAAATGTGAAGAAACAAACATTTATGGAACTAACATGAAATTAAAATTTAATTAGGATAAATCATACAATATTTACAGGAATAATAAAGGAATGAAACTTATTTAAATCTTCAAGGGTTTAAACAAAAAAAAACAGGACCTAAATGTAATAAAAGAGGACCTAAGAGTAATAAAAAGGGACCTGGATGCAAGAAAGGACTTAGATGTAAGAAAAAAGGATCTAGATGCAAAACTTGATGACCTAAAAAGAAATGCTAGGGACCTAAATGTAACGAAAGGAGGATCTAAATGTAAACTCCTACAACTACAGGGCCTAGACTAGGAAACTCCCCTTCGAAGTTCACCGGTGGATCACCGGCGTCTTCACTCCGATGAGAACTCCGACGGTGGCACAGCGACGGGAAGACTCCAGTGAAGGTCCAGGAAGCTGGAGGGAGGCACGACGAGTCTTCTAAGGGCTGTGGGCTGGACTAGGGAGGCCTGAGATGCCTCCCCCACCTCGGGCTCCAGCGAGCAGTCGTCGACGCCGAAGAAGATGATGGAGAGGTGCCTGAAGGTGGTGCAGGCTCTAGGACAGTGTGGCGAGGGCCATAGAACCTTCCGGGCGGCACAGTGAGGCTGTGGGAAGTTCCAAGTGAGGTTGGAATGGTGTGGGGCGCTCTCTTTGTCGTAGGCTCCTGCGAGATGCCCTATCGACGTCGGTGGAGGTGTTGCAGCAGTGGTGAAGCACTAGCGATGGTCGAGGAAGCTCCACGAAGCCGAGGCGATGCTTTTTGGAATATCAAACGCATCAAGGGCTGGCCGAAGTGCTCGGTCCATCTCGGGCTCCGGCGATGGGTGCAGCGGCGACGTTGGCAGTTGTCTGACCATAGGATGGCCAGGAAGTCCACCTCTGAGCGACGGAGGCTCAAGGAGGAAGAGGGAGAAGATAAAGGAGGGAAGGCCCGTAGGCCTCCTTTGGGCTAGGAGGCTTGAGGCCCGCCGATGGTGATGAACCCTCCACCGGATGAAAACTGAACAGCGCACGGAGGGGAAATCGCCGACAATATTCCACCTAGATGGCTCGGATGCTCGATGAAACTAAGGAAGAAAAACCAATGCTCGTGCTAATAGGGGAGGAGGTTACCTAGATGATGGTTGGACTGTCTTCCCAGCGAAGCTCGATGGCGGCACTCCTCTGGACCGACGGCTCTAGTGGCGGTTCAGTGAGGCTCCTGGGTTGCAAAGGTGATGGAGGGAGAGCTCTGGATATGGTGGAAGTGGCTGGGCGGTCTGGGGCTCAAATGGGTGTGCTTTCTTGGACTTTCTCCTTTGGTCTCCGGCGATCTCTTCGTTCCCCCCTCTCCTGTTGCTCTCTGTTCAGTTCCTTTCTTCCTAGTTTGTTTTTTTTTGGGCTTTAAAAGGGGGTGGAAGCTGCGCGGTCGCTGGTGTCTGATCGTGGCTTGCGATTGGATTTTCGTGGGGAAGGAGGGATGGGAGAGTGGGTGTCGTTGAGGACGAAGAAGCAATGTAGCATTATTTTTTTTTGCTAAGTTCAAAATTGAATGTGATTTGGGCTGTGAGTGGGCCTGACTGTTGGGCTTTTGTTGTTTTTGTTATTTTTTTGTTTTTGGTTTGATTTTGGTTTCAGGTTTTAGGTTTTGATTTTTTGGTTTTAAATTTTGATTTTGTTTATGATTTTGATTTTGTTTTTTTAGGTTTATGATTTTGATTTTATGATTTTAATTTAGGTTATAATTACTTGGTTTTAGATT
Source organism: Posidonia australis (assembly GCA_024699735.1). Taxonomy (NCBI): domain Eukaryota; kingdom Viridiplantae; phylum Streptophyta; class Magnoliopsida; order Alismatales; family Posidoniaceae; genus Posidonia; species Posidonia australis. The sequence goes on along the minus strand of JAMKQA010009744.1, from coordinate 21,618 downwards.
AAAATATTTTAGGATTATTGGTTTTTTTCTTTTAGGGTTTAGGGATTTTTAAAGTTTATTTATCTTAGGTTTTCTTTTTGTGGTTTTAATTAAATTCTTTGATTATAGGATTCAAGGTTTAGTTAATTAGCTTCAAATTTGGATTTTAATTATTTTAGGGGTTTTTTAGAGTTTTGGATTTTAATTAGAGTTTGTAGTTTAAATTAGGGTTTTTATGTTTTAATTAGAAATTTGAGTTTAATTTAGGTTTTTTAGATCTTAGTTAGGGTTTTTTATTTTAATTAGGTTTTCTTTGGATTTTAATTATGGTTTTTAGTTTAATTTTGGGTTTTTGGATTTTAATTAAAGTTTGGATTTAAATTAGGATCTTTTTGAATTTAAATAAATTTTGGGTTTAAAGTAAGGTTTTTAACTTAACTAAGTGACTTTAGGGTTTTTTAGGGTTTTTGAGTTTAATTTAGATTTTCCTTGAAATTAAAAGGATTAAAGTGGTTAAATAGATTTTATTTGATTTTGACTTTAATTAGTGTTTTCACTTGATTAATTTGTATTTTAAGTGGATTTAAGTAGATTTTGTTTAATTTTGGTGTGAGTTAGGGTTTTACTTAATTAATTAGGGTTTTAAGTGGATTTATGTGAATTTTGTTTAATTTTGGTTTTAATTAGGGTTTTACTTAAGTAATTTGGGTTTTCAGTGGATTTTGGTGAATTTTGTTTAATTTTGGTTTTAATTAGGGTTTTACTTGATTAATTAGGGTTTTAAGTGGATTTAGGTGAATTTTGTTTAATTTTGGTTTTAATTAGGGTTTTACTTGATTAATTAGGATTTTAAGTGGATTTAGGTGAATTTTGTTTAATTTTGGTTTTAATTAGGGTTTTACTTGATTAATTAGGGTTTTAAGTGGATTTAGGTGAATTTTGTTTGGTTTTGATTCTTAATTATTGGTTTTTGTTTTGATTAGGTTAGAGTGGGCTTGTGTGGGCTTGAGGGTTTACGGTTTTGGTGGAATTAGGATTTTGGGGTGGTGGTTGCAACCAAAGTATCTTCCAAAGGAGTTTGTTACCAAGTGACTGCAAAATCGACGTGTCTACAGGAATGTTGGAAAGGATAGGTGGGACTTGATTGGTTCTTAGGAGGATCACATGCTCCGAGAGTTTCTAACACCGTTGACGAACATTACATCGTCTACGCTCCACTAGCAATGCATGACACCTAATGCATGGACGCATGGTTCAAGCAAACAAATGAAAATGCAGAGTCAACACACGATGCAATGAATGGTCCATATGACAAGTTAAGCCGACGGGTTACAGGTTGTCCCTAACCATATAAACATGTGCAAGATGCATGGATGCAATTCATTGTTGTCAAGAGTTTTCCATCTTCAAGTATGACCAGCACTCTCAGGAAAGGGCCATCGTCCCACAACTTGACATGGTAAGTGTAACAATGCCGACGACAGCCTCGTGCGTAGTAATGAAGGCCAATTGTGCGAGGACCAGCGAAGTCACGACAAAAATAATAAAAATAGTGATAAAATGCGGGAGTCGCCACCTAGTCTACTTTAAAAATGGGAGACGAGGAAATCCATTTTAAAACATTAAAATTATGCAATAAAACCAAGGGAAATGGTCAATCATGAACCAGAAAATGTGTAAGGATCCCTATTACGCACGAGGAAGGTATTAGGCACCCTTAGGCACCCGAAAATTTAGTCTTTCATGGGTTTCTCATTTACTTATATGGAAATGTTGGCTTTCAGCCTGTTTCTGTTCACCCGAGGGCGACACGCAATGCAACGCTATATGCAAGTGGTGTCTTATGCTAAACATGGGTAGAGAGACTGTTGGATGTTTCCTAATGCTCTAAATGATCACTCAAGTCATGGATCGAATACCGGTGCAAAGATATCGCACGGAAACAATCATAGAAATGTTGGCTTTTCAGCCTATTTCAGTTCACTAGAGGGCGATACGCAATGCAACGCTATATGCAAGTGGTGTCTTATGCTAAACATGGGTAGAGGGACTGTTGGATGTGTCCTATGCTCTGAAAGATCACTCAAGTCATGGATCGAATACCGGTGCAAAGATATGGCACGAAAACAACCATAGATCCAATAATATCGAGTGACTAACGTCCTCGTCTTGCTACATGCAAAACCTAAGCTATCATGCATAAATGAGTGTGAAATCAGACTGGAGTCACCTTGATATGTTCAGGAGAGCACCCAAAGAAAACCAGAAGCAATGCAACTCAAGAACCGTACTAAATATCATGCCAAAAGCCACTATTGGTGCACTGTAACAGGCAGGTGCGCCTATTTGGAGCGCCAGAAATGTGCTCCTATTAGGTGTACCAGCTATGTGCTCCACTAAACTGTGCTAACAATGTGTGCCACTAATGTGAGACCCAGAAATCACAGAGCAATCAAACTAATATGCTATGGGATATAAAATCATGCAAACATGCTTAAGACCACTTGAATATGCACCTTAGACCTCTAAAAAAGCTGATCACATATGGATTCATCTCTTTCCCATAGAGCCATGAAATAAAGAATGAAACCAAGACACCATGACATGGGTCTTGCACTCAAGGGCATTAAGCCTCACACAAGACCAACAAAACTCCTATATTGATAAAATCCAATGAACCCCAGCTATGCTACTTGGGTCTGGATCATGGACTGGTGCAAAAGAATCCTCATGACAAAAGTCCATACAGGGAACCAGTTTTCCAAACCTTAGTGGCAAGCCAAATTCACTAGATGCAAAACTAATGCAAACAGTGTTATTATATGATGAAACTGTGTAGGAATGAACATGGTATATCAGAGATCAAACATCAGAAAGATCAGAGTCTAGAAACAAATAGAAAGGCATGCAAATCATGATGCAAATCTACTGTTTGCATCCTGTGACCAGACAGGTGCACTAGTTATGTGCTCTAACTTGGTGCACCGAGTTGGTGCACTCTAGATACTCTGTTACAGACTGCAGTCTAATTTCAAAGCCTAGGATGGATGTATGCAAGTAATTACACTAATGACTATTCAGATCATAGTTTAAATGCCATGGAACATAATCATACTAAATAATTAAGTCCGAAACATTCACATCATTCTCTCCCTATCTATGCATATTCATGGGTTCACAAGGACTGCAACTACATATGGAGGATTTTATGATTCATGTAGTGATCTGAATGACCTATGAACATGGGGAAATGATAAAGCATGCAAAGGGGATGCATCACAGCTCATGTTCCATGGCCAGTGATTTCATAGGACTATGATACATTGCTCAAAAAGATCCTACAATGAAAGAAGTCATCATGGTAAACAAACAATGAACATATAAAAGAGCATCATAAACACCCAATTTAAACAAAAGGTGCAAAGAAACATCAACATACATACTTAATATCAGCCTAGTTGCAATGTAATCTTTATTCAAAACATCATGTAAGCTCATGTGTAAAGGAACTTACCTATGGTGTGTTCTCCTTTAGTGGCTCGAGGTCTCTTCTCATTGGTGCTTTCGACACAGTTAGGGGTGCTTAGGGATGCAAAAGGGGTGCTCAGGAAGTAGATGTGCTGGTTGCTAGGAGATGGTGAATTGATATGAGAACCAAAAGTGTTGCTCATGGGTGGCTTTTAAAGAAGATGAAGTTGTAAAGTCTTGGGATGCTAAAAGCCTTGGAAACCAACAGTCTTGCGTAGATTCATAGAGGAATATTCGCAAGTGTAGGTTACAAGCATAGAAGATGGACAACAATAGTCAGCACCCTGAAAAGTGGCTATGTGCAGCATAGTGCTACACATTGTTGCGCTAGCTTGGTGCTCCACCTTGGTGCGCCATGATGGTGGTCCATATTGGTGCTCCATGATGGTGCTCCACATTGGTGCTCTATTTTGGTGCTCTCCACCTATCTACTTGGATTATTAATTGGACCATGGATTTGTTATAGGTATAGGGTAACCATGATGTCAGATAAAGTTCAAATGAAGTTAGGCTTGCCCTATCCAAAGTAACATTCTTCTGGAGAGTTTACGAACGAGCCACCTCAAAATCAGGGTGTTTACAGATGCCCCTCCCTGAGCAAGGTTGAGGAACGGAGGGAACTGAGACCGACGCATAGGATTGACAGGATATCCCCATTTTGAGGTCGCGGTGAAGTGATGTTTGCTATAGGCATTAGGTCATTTATCCGGCGGATGCACTGAAAGTCATCACTAGTTGCCAAATGCAAATGCAAAGTCCAAATATGCATGCAAATGCCGAACCAAATGCTGAAAATGCGATGCAATGCAATGATGGGCTTAAGTACAAATGCATGAACTAATGCTGAATGTAAATGCAATGCAGATGCTAATGTTGCACACACAAGAATAGGTATTGAAAATAAATGCAATGCTGATGCTTATGTTGAAGTGATACTGCAAAAATTAAAGAAATCCTGCACCTAAAGGGAACCATTGGCAGGGACTTGACAAGTTGTTAGACTCATCAGTCCGACAACTTGAGGAGGTGAGACATGAAAAGTCAACCAAGTCTTGTCAACCCGGTCGCCAGACAGCTTGACGGTTGTCAACTAAGTAGTTGGGGGTACTAGCCTAAAGAGAAATGGACATGACAAAACATATTATTTGTCATGCAAGCAAGGAGGCCCTATCCGCACGGAATTAGGGCAAGCAAAGGGATTTCGCACCCATGAAGATCCAAGAAAAAAAAAGGGGATAGGATAGGACTTTGACCACCTAGTCAAAAGTAAAGCAAAAGAATTTCACCCCCACGAAAATCCAAACAAAGGAAAAGATATGACCTCGACAACTCGGTCAAAGATCGACTTTGACCGCCTAATCAAAAGTCAAATAGTAGGATTTCTCGCATGCGAAAACCAAAGAAAAAGCAAGGGATAAGACCTTGACCGCCTAGTCAAAGGTCAACTTTGACCACCCGGTAAAAAGTCAAACAACAAAAGGATTTCATACCTGCTAAAATCTAAGGAAAAAGCAAGGGATAAGACCATGACAGTCGAATCAAAGGTTGACTTTGACTTCCTGGTCAAAAGTCAATTAAAAGGATTTTGTGCCTGTGAAAATTCTAGGAAAAAGCAAGGGATAAGACATTGACTGCCCAGTCAAAGGTTGACTTTGATTACCCAGTCAAAGGTTGACTTTGACAACCTAGTCAAAAGTCAAATAGTAGGATTTCACGTCTACGAAAATCCAAGGAGAAAGATATCACTTCGAATGCCTAGTCAAATAGTAGGATTTTGCACCCGCAAAAATCCAAGAAAAGCAAAGGATAGGACCTTCACCACTCGATCAAATGTCAAGCAGTAGGATTTCGCGTCTGCGACAATCCAAAGAAGGCAAAAGAAAAGACCTTGACCGCCCGGTCAAAGGTCGAACAGCTGGATTTCGCACCCAAAAAAATCCAAGGAAAAAGATATGACCTTGACAGCCCTATCAAAAGTCAAGCAGTAAAATTTCTGTAACGCCACAAACCCAGGCACGCTACCAAAACACAGTATCAAGCATAATTACACTAATTATAGAAACATCAAATAACTGTAACTAAGGCTCAACTTTAGGATCACAATGAGAGGCTAGAAGCTCCAATTCCTGCACCAGAACGCGGCTGCACGCGGTCCGCACCTGAAAACCAAATATGTACGCATGAGTGACATCTCAGACACCCAGTACGCGGCCTAAACATACAAACCACAAAATCTGGGCAAAACCGTAAACACTCATTTCTTTTATTCTTTCAAAACTTGGTTTCATTTTGAAAATCCTCTTCACTTTATTCGAAATCATTTGGGAATTCAATCCTACTTCCATGCTCTTTTCTTTTCTCAAAACATTTGGAAACTCTTTCCAAAACCACATTCTCTTTCAAAATGCACTTTTGTATTTTCCTTCAAAACCTTTCGAATTCATTTTCCAAAACATATCTTTTCAATACTTGGGATCTCGTCCCAAAATCACACTTTCAAATTCACATTTCTAACCAGATCCAGCCTAAAACACAATGCCTCATGCGCTCAAAACCAAATCAAAAATAAAGGCTGGCAACTGGTAAAAACACCATCATCATTTCATTTCAGGATTTTAGGAATATTTCATCAGTCCAATCCTGACCAAATCACATTTCTTTTCATTATTCATTTCCACTTTAATTTACTATTGTTACCTTGATTAGGGGTAACCTGGCACACAAGCAGTAGGCTCTACCTTCCTGTATTGCCACTGTGAAATTCCCCGTGCGGGATGTCACTGTCCCGGCCAACCGGCCTCAATTTCATTGTCATATGTGCACGAGAATATGTCTCTATCTGACGCCCCAGTCGATGACCCGAATAACTAGGTCCAATGACCTAGGCTCTGCCTAAACCATCGATGACCCGAACAACTAGGCTCAAAAGCCCAGGCTCAGCCTACACCGCTACGAGCTCAGTGACCCGAACAACTTGGTATGAAGACCAGGCTCAGCCTACACTGCTATGAGCTCGGCAACCACCTTATTAGTGTTCCATTTCAAAACTATTTGAATTTTCTTTCAAAACCATTTCCATTTCATTCCATTCTTTTCATTGCAGGACTATGTCTCCTTGCAACACATGACCCTTCACTGGGGTCCCAACTCAAGCCATGAAAACCATGCTTAAAATCATAAATTGTGTCTCGTGCCCAAAACCACACAGAATCATCCTTCTCATTTATTTATGTGATCGAACCAAAAAACACACCCAAATCCATTTGTTTGGGTTCCACATTCCTCCATGTCATCACATGGGGAAAACATCACCAACACATGCTCAAAATACCATTAAAACAATTTATCCATCATTTAAAACCACATCAATACGTACTAGGTTCAGGGCAAAATCGGTAGACCGAATCTCCAGATCGGTATACTGAAGATCGAATCGGTTGATCGGGTGTTTTTGGTCTGCCGATATTAGGTATCTGGCTCAATCTACTAGGAATTCAGCATACCGAATTCATCGCAGGCAGGGCACGCCCCTGTTTCCAGCGGCGGAATTCGCCCAAAGTGAGAGTCCCGATCGGACCCCCCAAACATACAATATAAATTACAAGTAAATCACAGGGTGTTGACCATTGAGTCTACTTCATAACCCCACAATCCATTCATGATTTCATCTATCACACGGTTCATACGAAAATCATATGGGGAAGGGGATCAAGAACGGCTACTGTAGCCTTCAACCCTAAAAATGTGTTTTCCCCCACAAATACCAATCCTATCCGCATGATATCTACATTCTCATGCTATATGCCACATTTCCATCATTTCATGATTTTTCATGCATTATCTTGATTTTTCATGCAATTAACACATTGTTAAGGAGACACTGAATGGAGGAAAGGAATGGGGTCACGTACCTCTCCGGCGACCCACGCGACTCCGGCGAGTTCACCACACCCCAGTATCGCCTCGGAAAAGCTCTGGTGAACCTCGACTCCCAGTGGAAGCACCCACACAAACCCTCCTCCTCCCGGCTCACACGCCTCTGCTTCCTCTCTCCTCTTCCTTTCCTTTCATGCCATGCTCTCCCTCTGCCCACACTTGCCCTCCCCTCTTTATCTCCACCACCATTCGCTTGGCGCCGGCCATCCATCCTGTCGGAAGGGATGGGGAGGCACGGGCCTCCGTCACTTGTGGCATGGGTGGAAGCCGAGGAAGAAGAAGACGGGGAAAGAGGGTGGAAGGGCATGACTCGTGAGAGAGAGAGGAAAAGGAAAGGAGAAAAAGAAGGAGAGAAAATGAAGAAAAGGTAGGCACGCAAACTGAGGCGACTGTGCATCTTGAAACCGGACTCCACATTGGTCCCAAATCACAAACAGGTGTATAGAAAGCCAACCACAAGCTCACACATCCAAGAAACAATAGATTATCCATTAATAAACCATTTAAGCAATATTACAATTAATTACATGGTTTACAATTAAAAATGGATAATCAGGCCCAGATGTCACATTGTACCCCCCTTAAAAGAATTTCGTCCTTGAAATTCAGCTCTAATAAAACTAGTAGGGGTACTGTCTCTAGATGTCCACCTCGTTCTCCCAGGTAGCCTCCTCTATACCATGGTGTTGCCACTAAACTAACACCAATGGAATCACTTTATTCCTGAGGACTTGCTCTTTCCTATCCAGTATCTGAACTACGTTGTTAACCATTGTCAAGTCCTCCCGCAGCTCCTCTAACTGCACTGGTATCACCTGGGACGCATTGGCCAAACACTTCCTCAACAATGACACATGGAAGATTTTGTGTACACTCGCCAACTGTGGAGGCAGATCTAGCCTATATGCCACCTCACCAACCCTCTTGGTAATCTGGTACGGTCCAATATATATTGGGCATAACTTGCCTCTCTTACCGAACCGTGTCACACCCTTGGTTGGTGACACCTTCAGGAAAATGAAGTCTCCTACCTCGAATTCCTGAGGTCTCCGCCTCCTATCAGCATAGCTCTTCTGCCGACTTTGGGTAGACAACAACCACTTCCTGATCAGATCCACCTTGCCCTCGTACTGCTGTACGATCTCGGGCCCAACTAACTATCTCTCACCCACCTCACTCCAGCAAGTGGGTGTCCTGCAGGGTCTGCCACACAATGCCTCGTAAGTGCCATGCCAATACTAGTGTGGTAACTGTTATTGTATGCAAACTCATTCAGAGGTAAATGATCCTCCCAGCTACCCCCAAAGTCGAAGGCGCAGGCCCTCAGCATGTCCTCTAAGGTCTAGATGGTCCTCTCTGTCTAGCCATCCGTCAGGGGGTGGAAAGCAGTGCTAAAATTCAACACTGTGCCAAAAGCCTCCTACAGATCTCCCCAGAATCTCGATGTAAACCTCGTGTCTCTGTCAGACACAATAGACATTGGGATAGCATGCAATCTCACAATATCTACCTCATACAACTCTGCCAGTTTTTCCAAAGAAAGATTCACCATCATTGGCAAGAAATGTGCCAATTTTGTAAGGCAATCCACTATCACCCACACAGTATCATTCTTTCTTTTGGTTCGTGGCAAACCTGTCACAAAGTCCATCGACACATCTTCCCATTTCCCTACTGGAATGTCCAGAAGCTTCAAGGTCCCTCCAGGCTTTTGGTGCTCTATCTTCACCATCTGGCAGGTTGCACACTTCGCCACATACTTAACAATCTCTCTCTTCATCCCATGGCACTAGAAGTTCCTCTTCAGGTCTTTATACATCTTGGTGCTTCCTGGATGAATAGAGTATCTAGAGTGGTGGGCTTCATCCAGCAAACTGTTCTTGATTTCCTCTATCTGAGGTACATATAATCTCAAATCATACCTCAACCCATCGTCTAACCCTATTGAAAAATGAGGGGCATTACCAACTTCCAACTTCCTCCAAGTATCTGACACAAATGAATCATATTGCTGAGTTGTGACAATCGCCTCGATCATCCTCGGGCAAACAGACAAATTGGCCAGCACTACCTTCATGGGTCCCTGAGACTGCCTCCGAGGCCTACATTCCACTAGTCCCTCTAGCAATTTCCATTCATGGATCATTAGACTAGCCATAACATGAGTGTGTCTGCTCAGAGCATCTGCAACTACATTAGCCTTCCCTAGGTGGTAGGAAAAACTAAAATCATAATCCTTAATATACTCCACCCAGCGCCTCTATCTCTGGTTCAAATCCTTCTGAGTAAAGATGTACTTCAGACTCTTGTGATCTGTGTACACCTCAAATTGTTCGCCATACAAATAATGCCTCCAAATCTTCAAGGCGAACACAACTGCTGCCATCTCTAAATCATGGGTGGTATAATTGTTTTCATGATCTTTCAACTGGCGCGAGGCATACGCCACCACCCTACCATGCTGCATCAGCACACACCCCAAACCAGTCCCATAGGCATCACTGTAGACTGTAAAACCGCCACTCCCAAAGGGCAAAGTCAAAACTAGGGCCGATACCAGACGAGCCTTCAACTCATTGAAGCTCTCCTCGCACTACCAATCCCAAGCAAAGTGCACTTCCTTCCTAGTCAATGGTGCAACAATCTTGGAGAAATCCTGAATGAATCTCCTATAATATCCTGCTAGGCCTGGAAAACTTCCAATCTCAGTCACTGTCTTCGGTCTGGCCCAACTGCTTATGGCTTCCACTTTGGCTGGATCTACATTGATGCCTTCTCCTGAAATAATATGACCAAGGAAAGACACCTCTTCTAGCCAAAATTCTCACTTGGAGAACTTGGCATAAAGCTGATGCTGCCTCAGTGTCTCCAGTACGATCCTCAAGTGCCTCCGGTGGGTCTGAACATCTGGAGAATACACCAAGACATCATCCACAAAAATAACTACAAACTGGTCCAAATAGGGCCGAAACACCCTATTCATCAGGTCCATAAAAGTAGTCGGAGCATTCGTCAACCCGAATGGCATAACCAAAAACTCATAATGTCCATAACGGGTACGAAAGGCTATCTTCTGCACATCTGGCTCACTAATCATAAACTAATGGTATCCAGATCTCAAGTCTATCATGGGAAACATCGATGTCCCCTAGCACTGGTCGAACAAATTATTGATCCTAGGCAATGGATACTTGTTCTTGACACTGATCTAGCTCAACATTCGGTAATCTATACAGAGCCGAAGTGAACCATCCTTCTTCTTCACAAATAGAATCGGTGCTCCCCAAGGTGAAACATTGGGACAAATGAAACCCTTATCCATCAGTTCTTGCAGCTGATTCTGGAGCTCCTTTAGCTCAGCAGGTGCCATCTTGTACGAAGCCTTGGATATAGGACCTGATCCCGACACCAAATCAATCACAAACTCCATTTCCCTATGCGGTGGCATTCTAGGCAATTCCTCTGTAAAAACGTCAGAATATTCCCTCACCACTGGCAAGTCTTGAATCTTGTCCGCAGGTGAAATAGAAACTTTCACAAAGGCCATATAGCCCACACTGCCTCTTGCCAGATGATGATAGTCCTTGAGAGCAGAAATCACTTTCCTGGGCTCACCCGGTCTGGTGCCCTGTACCATACACAAGCCATGGCCTGGACACTCTGCCAGAATTCTCCTCTTGGCACAATCTATCAAAGCTGAATGCTGCGCCAGCCATTCCATCCCCAGGATAACATCATAATCCTGCATATCCATCAGGATCAAGCTGGCCTGAAAACTCTTGTCCCCCAGCTGAATATCAACTGGTCTTACATATTTCCATGCCAGACTGTGTTCTCCCAATGGAGTGACCACATCTAGGTGGAATGCCAACTTGGCTGGCCTAGTCTCGATCTCAAAGGCAAACGACTCAGAGACAAAAGAAAATGAACTCCCAGAGTCGAAAAAGACTCAGGCCATCCGATCAGTCACCAGGAAAGATACTATAATCAATACAATATAACCATAATAAGGAATAGAGTCAATCACAAATGGGATCTATTATTATAGGACAGGACTTATCAAATACAACTGTGCTAATCCTCACCTTCTACCACATCTCCAGATGGACCAACATCTGGGGCAGCAATGGAGAACACTCTCCTCTTCGTAGGCTGACGTGGTGCATCTTCAGTTGGCTTCGGTTGACTGGGACAGTCCTTCTGGTAATGCCCGGACTTCCCACAATTGTAGCAGACTACATTGTCCAAATTTCTCTGCCATTTCCAACATTGCGCCACTACATGCCTCATCTTGCCACAAACATGGCATGGTCCCATCTATGGGCCACTGCTAGACCCAGCATGGCTGAAATCCATTATCTCTTCTCTACCCAACGTAGGCTGTTGCTTCTATTTCTTTGCAGAGCTAACAGAATTCCCAGAACTTGGCGCTCCTGTCACTGACGGTTGAGAAACGAAAGGTCTCCCCTTTTTCTTCTTGGGATACTACTCCTGGAACAGACTACAGTCATCTTTATAGCGGCTAGCAAGCTCAACAGCCTCTGCTATAGTCTGGCATCTGAAACCATTAACTCTAGATCTCAGCATAGGGATCAGTCCCTCTACAGGAAATTGTAGCCTGAGAGAACTACTCTAGCTGAAGAAAGGACGACTCAAACTCAGCCACAGACAAGCTACCCTGCTTCAGGTTCCTGAATTCTATGTCCAGCTTATCCCTCTCATGCTCAGGGAAGAACCTCTCATAGAATACATCTTGGAACTCATCCCAAGAGATCATCAGCAGGTCCGCATTCAGGAACTTGGTGCGGCACACTGTCCTCCACCACTGATCCGCAGCGCCCTTGAGCTAGAAAGCCGCGATCCGGACCCACTTCTCTGCTGGACACTCGATCACCTCATGGAACTTCTCCACTTCCAGGAACCAAGCCTCACAATCCTCTGGTGTGTCGCTCCCATCAAAAGTCGGTGCACCAAGTTGGCGGAACTGCTTGATCCATGGGTCTCCCTTCGCCTCATCCTTGCTACTACTGCTAAAGGACTGGGCGAAACCCCACATCATCTCGCCAAATTCTCGTCTCATCTCCCTCCATGCACTACCATCTCCCATCTCAGAGACAAGTACAGGGGTCTTGCCACGACTGCAGCCTCGGCGAGACATCTTCCTGCCAGCACCACAAAACACAACAATCCAAAAATTCAGGTGCACGACCCTCTACTGTGCAGTCCTAGGGAGCCACTAGACCGGACATCACCAAGCCGATGCACTAAGTGTAACCTTAGCTCTAATACCACTCTGTAACACCCCAAACCCAGGCACACTATCAAAACACAGTATCAAGCATAATTATACTAATTACAGAAACATCAAATAACTTTAACTAAGGCTCACATCCAAGATCACAATGAGCAGCTTGAAGCTCCAATTCCTACACCAGAACTCGACTGCACACGGTTTGCACCTGAAAACCAAATAAGCAAGCGTGAGTGACATCTAAGTCACACAGTACGCGTCCCAAACATACAAACCACAAAATCTCGGCAAAACCGTAAAAACTCATTTCTTTTATTCTTTCAAAACTTGGTTTTATTTTGAAAATATTCTTCCCTTTATTGGAAATCATTTGGGAATTGAATCCTACTTCCATGCTCTTTTCTTTTCTCAAAACATTTGGAAACTCATTCCAAAACCACATTCTCTTTCAAAATGCACTTTTGCATTTTCCATCAAAACATTTGGAATTCATTTTCCAAAACATATCTTTTCAACACTTGGGATCTCTTCCCAAAATCACACTTTCAAATTCACATTTCTGACCAGATCCAGCCTAAAACACAATGCCTCACGCGCTCAAAACCAAATCAAAAATAAAGGCTGGCAACTGGTAAAAACACCATCATCATTTCATTTCAGGATTTTAGGAATATTTCATCAGTCCAATCCTGACCAAATCACATTTCTTTTCATTATTCATTTCCACTTTTATTTACTATTGTTACCTTGATTAGGGGTAACCTGGCACACAAGCTGTAGGCTCTACCTTCCTGCATTACCGCAATGAAATTTCCCGTGCGGGATGTCACTGTCCCGGCCAACTGGCCTCAATTTCATTGTCATATGTGCACGAGAATATGTCTCTATCTGACGCCCCAGTCGGTGACCCGATTAACTAGGTCCAATGACCTAGGCTCAGCCTCAACCATCGATGACCCGAACAACTAGGCTCAAAAGCCCAGGCTCAGCCTACACCGCTACGAGCTCAGTGACCCGAACAACTTGGTATGAAAACCCAGGCTCAGCCTACACCGTCGGTGACCCGAACAACTAGGTATGAAAACCGAGGCTTAGCCTACACCGCTATGAGCTTGGCAACCACATTATTAGTGTTCCATTTCAAACTCTTTGAATTTTCTTTCAAAACCATTTCCATTTCATTCCATTCTTTTTGTTGCAAGACTCTGTCTCCATGCAACACTTGACCCCCCACTAGGGTCCCAACTCAAGCCATGAAAACCTTGCTTAAAATCATAAATTGGGTCTCATCCCAAAAACCACATAGAATCATCCTTCTCATTTATTTATGTGATCAAACCCAAAATCACACCCAAATCTATTTGTTTGGGTTCCACATTCCACCATGTCATCACATGGGGAAACATCATCAACACATGCTCAAAATACCATTAAAACCATTTATCCATCATTTAAAACCACATCCATACATACCAGGTTCAGGGCAAAATCAGCAGACCGAATCTCCAAATCGATATACCAAAGATCCCTGGTTCGGTATACCGAATAATTTCAGTATACCGAAAAACCCCTAAATCGGTCGACCAGGTGTTTTCGGTCTACTGATATCAGGTATCTGGCTCAATCTGCTAGGATTTCAGCATACCGAATTCCTCACAGGTAGGGCACCCCTTTATTTCCAGCAGCGGAATTCGCCCAAAGTGGGAGTCTATATCGGACCCCCCAAAAATACACTATAAATTACAAGTAAATCACGGGGTGTAGACCCTTGAGTCTGCTTCAAAACCCCACAATCCATTCATGATTTCATCTACCATACAGTTCATACGAAAATCATAAGGGGAAGGGGCTCAAGGACGGCTACTGTAGCCTTCAACCCCAAAAATGCATTTCCCCCCACAAATACCAATCCTAAGCGCATGATATGTACATTCTCAAGCTATATGCCACATTTCCATCTTTTCATGATTTTTCATGCATTATCTTGATTTTTCATGCAATTAACCCATTATTAAAGTGACACTGAATGGAGGAAAGGAAGGGGGTCGCGTACCTCTCCGGAGGCCCACGTGACTTCGACGAGTTCACCGCACCCTGGCATCGCCTCGGTGATGCTCCAGTGAACCTTAGCCTTTGGTGGAAGCACCCACACAGGCCCTCCTCCTCCCGGCTCGTGCACCTCTGCTTCCTCTCTCGTTTCCTTTCCTTTCTCGCAACGCTCTCCCTCTACCCACTCTTGCCCTCCTCTCTTTATCTCCGCCACCACTCGCTTGGCGCCGGCCATCCATCTCGTCGGAAGGGATGGGGAGGCACGGGCCTCCATCGTTGGCGGCACAGGTGGAAGAAGGGGAAGAAGAAGATAGGGAAATAAGGTGGAAGGGCATGGCTCATGAGAGAGAGAGAAAAAGAAGGAGCGAAAATGAAGAAAAGGTAGGCACGCAAACCGAGGTAATTGTGCATCCTCAAATCGGAGTCCACATTGGTCCCAAATCACAAATAGGTGCACAGAAAGCAATCCACAAGCTCACACATCCATGAAACAACAGATTATCCATTAATAAACTATTTAAGTAGTATTATAATTAATTACATGGTTTATAGTTAAAAATGGATAATCAGGCCCAGTTGTCACAATTTCGCACCCACGAAAATCCAGGAAAAGTAAAGGATAGGACCTTGACCACCCGGTCAAACGTCATGCAGCAGGATTTCCCACCAGCGACAATCCAAAGAAGGCAAAAGAAAAGACCTTGACCACCCAATCAAAGGTCAAACACTAGGATTTCACACCCAAGAAAATCCAAGGAAAGTAAAAGAAATGACCTTCACCGCTCGGTTAAAGGTCGAACAGTAGGATTTCGCGCCCACGAAAATCCAAGGAAAGCAAAAGAAAGGACCTTGACCACCCTATCAATGCTCGAATAGTAGGATTTCGTGCCCACGAAAATCGAAGGAAAAGGAAATGACCTCGACTGCCTAGTCAAAGGTCGACTTTGACTGTCTGGTCAAAAGTCAAACAGAATCATTTCGTACTCACGAAAATCCAGAAAAAAGAAGGGATAATGACCTCGATCGCTTAGCCAAAGTTTGACTTTGACTTTGACTGCCCAGCCAAAGTCAACCAAAAGGATTTCGCACTCGTAAAAATCCAGGAAGAAAAAAGGACATGAAAGTAGAATCTCATCCGCCAGGAGTGAGAATCCGAAATGAAAAGTGATAATCCTTGGATTGTTCCCTAGGAAGGAAATTAGCTCTGGTTGCGCTCTTGAGGGCAAAAGAGTAATTGTGCATGAGGTTGGCTCTATGGCACATAAACTTGTATTCATGCTGAGATGTGTGTGAGATATCCTCTGAAAGAACCTTGCTGAGGTTCTAATCTCCTCTGGCATTGTTTGCAGTTTCTGCAAAAAGTTAGGACTTATTAGTAATTTTCCAAAACTTAAGAGGCTTTACTGCAAATTTCCCTGAATGACAAACTTTTGATGGCTGTATTTGCTGTTGTGCTATGATAATTGAAATTCTGCTGAATATTTACAAGTTTCTGCTTCAAACATAACTTCTCATGCCTTTCGTGGACTATTTTGCAAATTACACTACGAGGGGGTTTTCTGCAAACTACCCCATTTGGTGAACATTTTGAGGCTAACTGTTTACTTTTCTTGCCATGTTGCATTTTGCTTTTCAAATGCAAGCTGTGGAGTGCGGGGGCCAAAACGTAATTTTCATGGCCATTTTGCATTTTGGACCCTGGAAAACAAACTATTTGCATTGCTTGTACACGATGGGGCCCACTGCTATGAATTTCCTGTGTACTTTTTATCAAGTGAGCAATTTTTTTACAACTAAAAAGTTGTAATAGGGGGACTGACTTGTTTCACCATGTATCATTCCTAAACCTGATTTGGCTTATCCTAGCAAGGAATTCAGTCTATGCACTTTATAACAAGTAGCTTGTGTTGGCCCGCATGCTCCTGATAGTAGCACTGTCCCAATGATCTTCTTGACTTAGAAAAGCAGCTAGCATGCCCCTAGTCAAAGACCTATTTCCAACCAATGAGCAGTTAACATGCCCTTGGTTGGAACTCCCTTCTTTGCAAATATTCCACCTCCAAAGGCAACTAGCATGCCCTTGGTTGGAACATGGGCAAACGCCTTGTAAAGCGATGCAAAATACAAAAGAGGTGCGATCTAAAATGCCGAATGTAAAATGGCTTATGCAAGATTTGTGTAAGGGTGAAGCAAGATCTATGCATGGCGTATAGAAGACATTGGTGCCCTCAGTGCCAAGGAAGCCCTTATTGCCTACTACAAGGAACTGGAATGTCCTTAACTCACTTGGCGCTATCTGGGTCCCTGGGTTTATGGTGGCTCTCACTCACTCAATGGATTGTTGAGATAAAATGGGCTCCATGCCAAACTCCTAGGGCCCTACACCTACTTTTTTCAATAATTCCCCTTTTTTTTTTTTTTTTTTTTAACTCCCTCAAAAGCATGCTGACTTACACTATCCTTAATTGGAGGTAGTAAACACCTAGGCTGAGGGGTGGCTGCTCTTTTCAGTTTAACTTGAAAATAAGGGCTTGCTAGGTGTATGCTTCAACTACTCTCCATGTTATGTGATAGGGACAGAGTTGTCTCGCATGCTTCTCTTAGTGGAGCTTACTTCTATCTTCTCATTTCTTTTGTGCTCTGATGTCTATGTTTTTTTTTTGGCTCACCCTCACTCACGTCCTATCATTTTCTCTCCCTCTTGAGGTATAGTCCCCTTGGAATTTATACATTTCATCCAATTCCCCGTAAATAGTTGCTTCCTCACTCCCTAGGTCACACATGTAGTAACACATGAGGAGGATCAAATCTCTTCCTATGTAGGTTGGCCTACTGATTTTCCTCATCGGGCATTGGTTAATGTTTCATATTATGATTACAATGCAAACGAAAAGAAAATACAATACATATGATGCGATTTATGTGATGTCTGGATATAGTAATTTAAAATACTGGAATGCTAAAGCAAGAAACATAGAGATGTAGGGCCTATAATGGAATGTTTTGCAAGGCTCGGGAGTGGTCGACAATCACTGGTAGTAATTTTCCAGCTAGGAGGCGTTGATGGAATCTGACTGCTCCCCATGATCCATACCTTCGAGAATGACTGCACCTCGGATAAGACTTCTTTCACAATGAACGTCCATGCCAATTGGGCCCATCTGCAACATCTGTCCCGATAACATCGTCTTCCTCTCCATAAGTAATGAGCCTAGATGGAATTTCTTGCTCAAAGGTTAGATTTGTGATATCAACTGAAACGATTTCTTCTAATACTATCCCCTGGTGGTGCTTCATAACGATCACAATAATTTTGTATTCTTGTAGTTGCAATGTGCAACCTCTTCTGCCATATGATTGCTTAGGCCAACTGCAGATTTGGGGCACGCTGTTTCTAAGGTTGGTGCATCTCTATTTACATTTTATGATTTTTTGGAATTTTCTGACTTTTTGTGTTTTCAAGGTTTTCTGATTTTTTCTTGCAATTTTCATAATATCAACAAGGGGTGTTGCAAGCTGACGATTGTCCCGATACTGACTGATAAGATTGTTGCCGCCTGTACTGCACCCTGAGCCTAACTCAGGGGGGTTTTTTGCCCCTCGCCCCTGAGGTGAGGCTTGAGTTGCCAATACCAACTAGACCCGCCTATCGGCTGACAGGAGATTAACTCTATTGGTCTAGCGAAAACTTTCTCTGATTCATGGAGGACCATTATTGAAGCTTGGTCCTCAGGTGATACTAGTGATTCTAGCTGCGATTTGGAGACAACTTCTTTTCCCTTCCTAACTCTATTGTGCTTCGCTAAGTCTTCCGTGAGCACTTCCAACTTCTCTTGGAACAGAATATCTAAATCTCGAACTATGTCATCTGTCAGGCTCTCTGAGTCTACCTTCTGAACAAGATCTTGCACTGCTGCTACCTGACGCACTACCAACTATTCTAACTCCGACTGCACTATACAACTCTAGAACTGCTCATAGGTCTGCTCAATAATCTTCTCTGACTTTGAATGATCATTCTCTAGAAAACAATCTTCTGGATAAATCCAAACTGTTGGTGTCTGTGACACTGAGACTGTGAACAGACTCTAGTTTGGATTCAAGACGCCTGCACTGGTGAAGTAAGTCAAATCGCTGGAAATGATCATCTTTGGAGACTTACAGGAGTGCAGGGATTTCTTCCGCTGGTATTGACGCTCGTATCCTAATCCTTCATGCTCTCTCCATTCTTCCACCTTTTACTGGTTCGACGATTCCATGGCCGTATCAGCCAAGAGGAGTTCCTTTCACATATCCCCACTTGCGACACAAGTTATCGACCATCAAATGAGGATCACTACGAATGGCCAAATGGCTGACGCGCTCAAGGGATAGAATGAAATTAACCGGCTCAAATTGATTGACCTGGTAGAGAACATCAATGGGTTTGGGATCGAACCGGACGGGGTTTGGTGTTGAAGGACTTGGTCTGGGTGCTGGGGGTCTGCACACCCTACCTAATCGTATTACCTCTATACACATTTCTTAGGCATAATTGTATGGAACACGATGCGTGTCATGAGTAAGGGTGACAACAATAGGGGATGGGCTGCTAGCCGTACTGGTATGGCTGGAGGATACGAAACATGGCAGTTCTAAGGTGCTAGGGACTGGATTAGTCCAGATTGTGGCCAGGCTTATAGACAAATTGGTGCTGGTGGTTGGGGGTATACAATAGGCAGTGCCACTGTGTACTCCGACTCAATAGTAGGACGAATCATGCTAATTAACTCCTCGAAACCACCATGGAAGGATCGATACAACTGGTGGGGAAACGGAGATGACACATCATGAATCAGATCGGTAGGATGAATAAAAATTGAGATAGAATCAACAAGAAAGATGGAATTGACTCCCGAGGGCCCTACTGCTCTAAGGGTTGAATGTTGAGGCAATGGCTGGCTAAATATGTTTGGATGTGCTGAGGGTGCTTGTGCGGCTGTTGAGGCGGGTACTGGGCCTGCCGCCTACGTGCTAACAATGATGACCTTTTGGTCAATCAAGTCCAGGATTGCGTTCCTTAATGTGAGACAATTGTCCGTCGAGTGGCCGCGACTTGATGGAAATTGCAGAACGTGCTAGTATTATACCATGCAGGAAGCGAAGTTGGTGGCGGGCAATCTCAAGCAGCCACAAAAGAGATGCGACTTTAGGGAATACCATGCTTAATGGCTCCACCAATGGGGTATAGTGGCGCCTGTCATGGCATTGCTGCCTTGGCTACGGATGTGCCAATGGCGGACACATCCTTACCGGTGGGGTAGGGTATACTGGAGTGGCAGTGGGAGTGATGTGTGATGTATGAAGTGCTTCAGGTGTGGGTGTGGGTGCATAGACTAATTAGTGTTGAGGGAGCGGATGGACATTTATCGATGCAGTAGGGGATATAATGTAAGAAACTGTATTCTTGGAGGAATCCCACCTCTTGGGTGACTTGGCATTGTGGTTATTGTTGTTGCTGCTGCTGCTAGCGCCACTATGTGAGGAAGTGGCTTGTTTGGCAAATGCAGAGAGCACTGGAAAACTGCCTCCGCATAGTGACCTCTGCACACGAGCACCTTCCCAAAGTAAAGTCAAAAAAGTGGTAACTGGCTGTATGTTGAGCAGAGCCCCAACTGCTGGTTGTGCTCCTTGAATCACAATCTCAATAGACTCCTCCTCACAGGGTCTATCTTTGACCTACGAAGCCAAGGATCGCCATTGTCCGACATACTCCCCAAATGTATCTTGGGGCCTCTACTTAACTACGACCAAGTCCTCCTATTATGGGACTAGGTCGAGGTTAAAGGAATACTATTCGAGGAATGCCTGTATGAGGTCGTCCCAAGTCTTGATGGTGGCCATGTTAAGGGAAGTGAACAATTTCAACGTGGGCCACGTATGACTCTTCTGGAATAGGTAGATGAGCAACTGTTCATCAGCTTGGAGCTGGGCAAGGTCTCCGTAATAGGCTTTGAGGTGTGAGATTGGGCAGCCCGTACCATTGTATTTCTCGAACTCTGGGATATGAAAGTTTGGAGGGAGAGTTGCCTCTGGAAAATAACAGAGGTCCCGGAATTGGTAGGACCGACGGTCGTCGCCCTACACTTATCGGAGTGTTCGCTCCAAGTTGTTCATCCTCACAAGGAGAGTGTCTAGAGCTACTGTAGTCGTGGATTGTGTCGCGGATGCGGGCGCCGAGTACACCGTATAGGTCGCCCGTAAAGGCTCCTCCGGATCTACCATTCCGCCATCTAGTGTTACAGCGGGATGGCCAGTGTACCCATGCATAGGTGCTGTGTGCTGAGGTATAAAAGATGAACCCTGTGTCTGATACATGGGTGAGGATAAGGCAGGGGGTGGTGCTACTAGAGTTTCAGAATGTGGGAGCAAGAGCTATTGGACTGGAATGGCCCTTCGTACTACGCTCATGGCGGGTTGTGCTCCCGCCAGCCTAGAAGGCTAGCCATTAGACAATGGAGATACATGTTGTGCATGGTGCTGTGGCGGTGATGCAGAAGGCAATGTCGACACCCCTATTGTCAGGGAAACAAGGGACGGCGATAGTTGTGGGGGTGGTGCATAGGTGCTGTGTGCTGAGGTATAAAAGATGAACCCTGTGTCTGATACATGGGTGAGGATAAGGCAGGGGGTGGTGCTACTAGAGTTTCAGAATGTGGGAGCAAGAGCTATTGGACTGGAATGGCCCTTCGTACTACGCTCATGGCGGGTTGTGCTCCCGCCAGCCTAGAAGGCTAGCCATTAGACAATGGAGATACATGTTGTGCATGGTGCTGTGGCGGTGATGCAGAAGGCAATGTCGACACCCCTATTGTCAGGGAAACAAGGGACGGCGA
>JAMKQA010009743.1:0-14449 GCA_024699735.1 Posidonia australis | reverse complement strand
TTCTGATATTTGCTGGAACGGTCTGTCGCTCTTGATGCCGGTATATTTTTGAATTCATGCTAAGACACTTTAAATCTTTTTCACGTTATAATATTTATGAAAATAAGCACAATTGAATAATCATCAAAATTAATGTAATATTTCTAACAATAGTTGTTTATGACAGTCTGGAGAAGGACGATTTGGGAGGTTCTTCTGAAGTTACTTCAGAGACCCACCCACCAACTCCTATCGAGGCCCAAGGTACTAATGATTCTTACTCTACTACAACTGCCTTACAATATAATGATTTCCTTTCAAATAAGTTTGTTTCATCCCATACTTCAGATTCTACTAGTTCCAATTCTGAAGATAACACTAGTAATCTTTTGAATGATGCACTCACTTGGGAGTCATATGATCAGTTTATTAGTTTTTGTGGAAAATTGGATATTTCACTAAATACCACAGAAGAGGCTAAGAATTTCCTTGACTCTGTTAGAGAAGAATAGGTTTTAGCACGCATTAATTTAAATGATAATGCTAGCTTGGTTGAGAACTTAGCTTCTCTTTTTATGTCCCCCCAATATCAATGATCATTTCTGTTTGAAATATAAGAGGGTTGGGTATCAGTGGAAAAAAGAGAGCTACTAGTAACTTAGTCAGGGTAATAAATGCAACATTCTTATAATTAGTGTAGACACCCCGATTTTGAGGTGACTCATAGATGAGCTTTCCAGATGTTGCTTTGGATGTGGCTAACCCTTGAACCAATCCTAAACTCATAGCAGGCCTGCAGCCCAACTAGAAATCCAGATAGGTAGGAGAGAGCACCTAGCTAGCACACCTACCTAGCACATTTACCTAGCACACCTACCTAGCGCACCTAGCTAGCACACCAACCCGGCGCACATACCAGGCGCACATACTAGGCGCCCAGCCATTTCTCAAGCTGCTGGCTGCTGGCTTTCCACCTCCCATGGCTGTTACCTCTACCAACGAATATGCCATGGAATCTTCCAGGCTTTTCGTCTACGAGGCTCCTTGTTGTCTTAGGAGTTACCCTTGAAAAATCTCTATATATAAACCCCATACGCAACCATTTGAAAGGACTGGATCATCTTGGCATATAGCTGCATTAGCCTTCTCTAGAATTCTGCAACCATCCACTTGATCACTCAAGCTTTGCCTTGCATCCAGAGGTATTCTCAGCACTTCCAAAGCATCAGGGAACTTCTTATCTTGGGTCTTTCTTTTCTTTCTTGAAGGAACATCTCGAACAAGGTAGGCCCTTTCCCACTTTTCCTTTAGAGTTCTTGTCCTTTTGCAATGAAATAGAGTATGCTATTAATTCCACATATATGGATTGATTTTTCTATATATTCATGAGGGTTCAATGATGAATTTATTTATCCTCTTTGCAAGATGCTCTTCATACAAATCAACACTTTTGATTGTAGCATGTTTAATTTATTTCTAGCAATAAATCTGCAATATGTTGCCTGCATGAGCTATCTTTTCCTTATTATGTTCTTGGTATGATCATCATTTACATGTTTTATTGGGTTTACTCGTTTCATGTTTGTATCCATTGCATTTTGCATGCGTTCTTGTCATGAACCCATTTAGTCATCTTGTTTTAATGATAATAAAATAGCTTTGATTAGAGGCATCTCATCACGCTTTTAACTCTTAACACTCGCATGAATCAGCCTGCATTAGCATAAATCATCCATCTTTATTCTAGGTCAGGTTCTGGATCAGATTGCAGTTTGATCCAGATTTTCTGAGGAGCACCTATATGGCGCACTAGAGCGGCGCACTGCTCCAGCGCACCACTCTAGCGCCCCATGCAGGAGCACCGGACTGGTCAGAGTGAAACATTCGCTTTTGCATATTTGCTTGCATGGCTTTCTGAATGATTTTGGACCTGATTCTTTTACCACTTGCTCTTTTTATGTTCCATGGTTTTGCATGCATGCTTTCAGTTTTAAACAAGATTGTTTCCTAGTTGTTTTATCTCTTTGGATAATCAGTCCCTGATCAAAGTCTAGTAGGCTGGTTGCATCTTACTCCAACGTGGAGAGCTTTATGCATCAACCAATGATCCAGTGGCATGGCTAAATCCTGCATCTTTCACTTAGCATGTGATCCTGTGTGAGGCTATCAGCCCTTGAGCACAAGGTCCATAGGTTATTGCATTCGCATTTCTTTCGCTTTCAAGGCATGTTCTTAAATTTTTTTTTGAAAGATTTTATATGGCATGACTTTTCAGAATGCATTTTCATGCGATTTGGCATAGCATGGATTTCTATTTTCCCTCAGCACATCATTCTGGCCCACATAGAAGCACCTAGGTGGCGCACTAGACTGGAGCACCAGTCTGGCGCATCTAAGAGGCGCAGCAACCTGTTTTCAGTAGCACACAACAGGTTTTGCATAGCTTTCTAGCATGATTTTTACTTCGATTTGCTTTTTGGGGTTTTCTGGTTTTCTACCTTGACTTATCAGGGAGGCCTAGCTCTACTTTTTAACCATTTTTATGCATGTTAGATTGAATTTGGCATATAGCAAAGCGAGGACGAAAAATCACTCGAAATTGATATATCTTTGATCTTATTTATGCAATACTTTTGCATCGATGCTAGACCCGACATACGAGTGATACTTCTGAGCCTTAGGACACACCCCTACACATCATGCACCCATATTTTAGACGCCACACACATTAGCATGGCATGGCATATCGCCCTTGGGCGTATAGCAAAGGCTGAAAAGCCGACATTTCATAAGCAAATGAGAAACCAATAGAATACCGATTATTCGGGCGCACGAGGGTGCCTAATACCTTTCTCGTGCGTAACAGGGATCCTTACCCATTTTTCTGGTTTATGACTTACTTTTCCATTGCATGATTTGCATGTTTTATATGGTTTTCCTCGTCTTCCATTTTAATAGACTAGGTGGCGACTCCTGCATTTGCATATTTATTTTTATTGTTTTGCCGTGACTTTGCCGATCCCTCGTGTATTTTGGCTTTTCACGTCAAATCATTCGAGACTGTCGCCGACATGGTTACAGGGCGTCTACACTTTCCATTCCCCAACGACCCTTGTTCACCTCTGACTTTCGACAACATTGTTCGTTCTTCACCCAAAACCACCCATTTTCGTCGCCCAAAACCCCCTATTTCCGCCGCCCATGGCCGCGCACCCGACCCACACCTTCCTCCGTCCCAAACCCCAACTTCGCACCCTCACCACTACCTCCGCCGCCCCCTCTCGGCCCTGCCCCCAGCATGGGCCCCTGCGCCCCCACAACCACTCCACCCCTTCCTCCTACATTGTCAGCTGGAACCCCCCTCCCTCCTGGCAGCGGCTGTGCTCGTCTGGATCTCGCCCTTCCCTCTCAAAGGTGAGACAAAAAATCAACTCGTATACTTCGGATCTACCATCGACCATTTTCTCCGTCGTTCCTTTTGTAGATCTTGATGTGTTTCCTCTCTTTTTTTTCTTAGCAGTTCTGTTTTTCATGCCGTGTTGCTCTACGAAGCTCGATTTGTACTCAATAGATGTATTTTTTTGCTCCTGAGGTCTTGATCTGTGGAGATCTGGTGTTTGCCTTGTTGTTGTTGTTGTTTTGTTATTGTTCTGGTGTTATTTTTTATGTAGAGCATGAATTAAAGTTCCTGGTAATGATATGTAATTTTCACACAATTAATAGGATAAAATATCAATTTTTATAGCAATTTCTGAAAATTTTGAGTAGAAATCAGAAATTAGAAGACTTATGCTCAAGTTTTCCTATGTTCATTATTTGACATCACAGGGATATGGCCAGAGTCTCCAAGCTTAAGAGACACAGGGATGAGTGCAATACCTTCAAGATGAAAGGTGTTTGCATGGAAGGCTTTGACTTCAAGAAATCTGATTGCAACAGGTCGGCTCTTTGCCATTTTGCAAAAAGTACTTGATTGAACCACGTGCTCCTGAATTCTACTTCTCACAGAAAATTGACATTCTACTTCTCACAGAAAATTGACTATCTGAAAGATAAGGTGCAGCCATCTTTTGTCAAGGAACTTAGAGCGATGAAAGTAAGTAGTGGTTTTTGTATTTGGTCTCAGATAATATTATAACTAGTAAGTGATCTTTGGTCTTTTGATGCTTTGACATGTAACTGTCTGTTGTATCCATCTCTTGAATTCTGTTTGATAGATTCAAATAAATCAACAAAAATCACTTCTATAAGTTTATGAGAATCAAATAACCAACTTTCTCTTCCCCACTTCTCTTGATACAGAGAGAATACGAATAATACAAAGTTAGGGTCAATGCATTGGTTGCGAAAGCCCAGAAGACTCCTGAAGAAGGCTGGACGATGCGAGATGGAACACCATGGCCAGGAAATAATCCTCGCGACCATCCTGGCATGATTCAGGTTTGATTCTTCAAGAGTAGATGCAAAAATTAACGCATTCAGCTTTACCAGGCTAACTTTACCTGGTTGGTCTTCAAGTGCCTGTCAACTAGTTATTTTATTAGATACAAATATTTAAGCACATCAATCAACCCAATTAGGTATGATAAACATTTTTCTTGAAACAACTCATTCATTTCTTTGTTAGTTTCCCGAAAAAAGAGTGGCTGATGTACGTCTAGAACAATTAGTCTCTATAGAGTGTTGTTCCTTTATGTTTTTCCTTTTTCTGTTATGTGTAGATTACTGGAGATTAAGAATACTAATCATATTGCCAGGTTAATTTAGTAACATGTTCTTGAAGTCATTTAAAGATTTTTAGGAAACAGGCAAATTTCAATGGCAAGATATGATTTACATTATAATGCTTGTCTTATTGATCAGGACAAGATCTATCGAGATTCCAAGCGAGTTGATCTCAACGCTGCCGTATATAACCTTAGAGAAATTGATAGTAAGTGATGTTGGTGCATTAGAATCTTGTTACACGTGTTTTATCATTTCATTTGATTAATGGCTAACTTGATGCAGATTATGATGAGCATGAGAGGTCAATGTTGATGTCTCAGATGAGTGTTGAGAAGACTTTCGGGCTGTCTACGGTGTTTATTGAGTCTACTCTAATGGAGTATGGGGGAATTACTGAATTTGCAAACTCGTCTACTCTGATCAAAGAAGCAATTCATGTCATTAGCTGTGGTTATGAGGAGAAAACTGAGTGGGGAAAAGAGGTGAGACTTTAATTTTTACATTGAATATTTAATGGCATAAAAATACTGACTTCCAATTAGAAGACTTCCGTGATCGGTTGTAACGTTTGCTCTTTGTTTTGTCGAGGTTGTTGACTTTATACTAGATTATTTAGTTTCTACATAAATCCTGATTAACACTACTTCATCTCCTTGTTTTGCCTGATCAGATTGGCTAGATATATGGGTCAGTCACGGAAGATATTTTGACAGGATTTAAGATGCATTGCCGTGGTTGGAGATCACTCTATTGCGTGCCGGTGAGGCCTGCCTTCAAGGATTAATTGCTATAAAAATTGATATTTTATCCTATTAATAAGAAACTAAAGTTTCTTTATGTGAGGACGAGAAGGAGTCCACTAGCATGGCATTCAAATGCTTAGGTTTTACCGGTGCTACATGCTTTAATATCAGTTAGCATTATGTTTACTTATTTACAGTAAGAAACTAAGATAATCCAGCATTATGAAATACCACAAGGCAAATGTCTAACAATGTGCCAGTGACAATAAGGAATTTCTGGCAGAAAATTTTAATTTTTTTTATAACTTGCGAGGACTTAGCGAGGACATTTTCCTCGCTAAGTCCTCGCAATTATTTATTTTTTAATTTTTACGAGAACATGGCATGGACATTGTGAGGAAATTGCGACTAATAGCGAGGACATTGCGAGGACTTTCTATCATCGCCAAGTCCTTGTAAAATTTCTTACAAGGATTTCGCTAGAAAATTTACTCGCAACTGAAATTTAACGATGATGTATTTTGTGAGGACTTATTGTTCTCGCAATGTCCTCGCAAAGGTCATTAGCGAGGAAACCACGAGGACATTGGGAGGACTTAGCGAGGAAACCGTGAGAACATTGGGAGGACTTAGCGAGGACATCTTTCCTCGCGATTTCCTGTTTTTCTAGTAGTGCAAGTCAGCTTTAGCATTAGCATCTAGAGTACCATGGGTACATTAGATTATATACACTTCGACCTATGGGATCCTTCCTGTGCTTCTTTCAACGGTGGCATAAGATATGCACTGATCTTTATTGACTATTACTCCAGAAAATTTTGGGTTTACTTCCTCAAACTCAAGTCTGAAGCATTCTTTTATTTCAAGTAGTGGAAGTCCCTCATGGAAAACTAGATAGCTAAGAAGGTGAAAAGATTGCAAATAGATAACGGGTTGGAATTCTGTTCTTCTAAGTTTACAAACTTTTGTAAAGAAACTGGAATCACTCGGCATCAATTCGAATATTTTATTTTACCATTAATTAAAAGGAAATTGATTAATATAAGAAAGATAACAACTCTATACATATTTATTTTTCTTTAGATTTTTTATAAAAGAATCAAAAAATTATTTGTGCCATCAAGTTATTAGAGGATACCATTACAGATAATTATAGTTATTTATGCTTAAACTTTAATAAGTTTCTCATTTGAATTTCAAATTGTTAATGGATTATTAGAAAATTTTACTTCAACTTGCAAAAAGGTAATTATGATTATGTTTTCTCTTTAAATTGAAATTAAAATTTGATCATTTAAATTCATTCAATAACATTCACATATAAAATAATTGAACATGGGGAATTATGGAAATTCGCTTAAAGGGTCAATCTAGGAAGTTATTTCGATAGATTTATATTGTCTTAATATGTTAGATTTTTGCCTAATATATAGAGTTGTCATAAAAGTGAGGAATATATGGCTCAAGTTATATTGTAATTGGATTATCCTAACCCTCTGAGAGCTTGTAGTGACATGTTGAGAGACTTTAGGCGCCATATATAATATCAATAATATACTTTTGTAATTTTTTCAACATTAAATGTTTGGCAAATAGATTTAGCCTTTGTTTGAGTGCATTTATAAATAATAGTCAATGTATTTTTCTTCTGGGGAGAAGTATCCACGATTGCTTCCTAGTAGCTTAGGAGACTTTACACTTTATGCATCATTCTTCTACGTTAGGATTTATTCTTAAATTAGACTTTGAAAAGGCCTTCGACAATGTTAATTGGGATTTTCTAATTAAGTCTCTTCAAAGCCTAGCCTGTGGAGAAACTTAGATAACTTGGATCAAAATGTGTATTTCATCAGTTAGGTACTCAATTTTAGTTAATAGAGTACCAATTGGTTTCTTTAGAGTCTCTAATGGACTGAGACAAGGAGACCCTATCTCACCATTACTTTTTATCATAGCTACTCCTGTGCTTAATAAAATGCTCAGTTTAGGAGCTCAACAAAATTTCATTCATGGTATCTAGTTCCCCAGAAATGGACCAATTGTAATTAACTTACAATGTGCAGATAACACAATCCTTTTCTTATCTCCTTCTGAGGAAGGAAATATCAATGTTAAGAGGATTCTGGCTTGCTTTTAGGCATGCTTCGGTCTGAAAATAAACTTTGGAAAATCCTCTGTCACAAGTATTGGGGTGTAACAAAGTCATATTAATAAATGCAGCAATATTCTTGATTGTAAGGTGGAACTTTTGCCAAATAAATACTTGGGTTTGCCTTTATATTATAGGAGAGCTTCTTTAAGGGATTGGTCGTCGGTCCTGGATAAGCTAACTGATAAGTTGGCATCTTGGAAAGCTAGGTTTTTATCCCTTGCTGGCAGAATGACCTTAGTAAATGCAGTTTTGACAACTATACTCACATATTTCCTTTCTGTACTTCTTCTCCTAGTGAAGGTAGAGAAAGAAGTAGACAGGTTATGTAGAAGATTTCTATGGTTTGCAACTAGTCCACCTAATTCAGGGTATCAATTAGTGACCTAGAAGAAAATATGTAGGGTAAAATCTTAGGGAGGTTGGGGTATTATAAACATTAGAAACTTTGGTACAGCCCTGAAATGTAAACTCCTATGGAAATTAATATTTGAGGAATATCAATTAAAATGGACTAATCTGGTCAGGTCCAAATACTTCTCTTGTAACAATTTGGAAGCATTAATAAACTCTACTAACAATGGTTTGCCCTTTTAGAGGGAACACAGGTGCTGCTTCCTTATTATGAGAGCA
This sequence comes from Posidonia australis, assembly GCA_024699735.1. Classification (NCBI taxonomy): domain Eukaryota; kingdom Viridiplantae; phylum Streptophyta; class Magnoliopsida; order Alismatales; family Posidoniaceae; genus Posidonia; species Posidonia australis. Next base: position 6,217 of record JAMKQA010009743.1, on the reverse strand, counting down.
TTCTCTAGGTCCTTAGTAAATAATGGGGAGGATACTCTTTGTTGGGAGAGTAGCTAGGGTGATTTCGGTTCCCTTAAGTATTGGTATTGGATCTATTCTCGCTTGTTATCAATGAAAAAAGTACCATTAAAAAGCTTGGTTGAAATATAATAATGATTTTTCAGGACTTTTTAAGCATTCTCCAGATAATTCATCTAGTTATGATAAGTTGCAGTTTCAGCTTCAATGCTTTACAAAGATAATGAATAACCTTTTTATCAATAATGAAGGGGATGTGATTGAATGATTGCCTAATTCAAAAAAGGTTTATTTAATCAAGAGTTGTTATGAGATCATTAACGATGGTGGCACTAGATTTTTCCTTCCTGAACAAGTATAGAAAGCAAAGATACCAATGAAATTCAAGTTATTTTCCTAGCTTGCAATTTACAATAAAATATTGTTTCGAGAGAATCTCTCTAAAAAAGGTTGGCCAGGCTCAGTCTCTTGTCCCTCTTGTGGTCATGTTCTGGAATCTCTTTCTCACATCTTCCTATCTTGCCCTACCACATTTAAAGTTTGGGAATTTTTTTTAATCAACTCGGTTCTATGCTTATCAATCAACTTGATGGATATATTTTCAATGGTCTCTTTGGCTAAGTATGATGGTTTCATGTCTTTTTGAAATCTGCTGGTTGTTGCATTATTTTGGTGCTTATGGATCAAAAGAAACAATAGAATCTTTAGAAATAACTTTAGTTCGGCTCCTAACATCATTTTTAGTATCATCTCACTAATTGGAGTTTGAGGAGTGTAACCATGCCGGCGACAGCCTCAGGACTTGACGCGAAAGGCCAAATGCACGAGGATCGGCAAAGTCACGGAAAAAATAATAAAAATAAATATGCAAATGCAGGAGTCGCCACCTAGTCTATTAAAATGGAAGACGAGGAAAATCATATAAAAACATGCAAATCATGCAATGGAAAAGGAGGTCATAAACCAGAAATGGGTAAGGATCCCTGTTACGCACAAGGAAGGTATTAGGCACCCTCGTGCGCCCGATAAATCGGTCTTCTATAGGTTTCTCATTTGCTTATGAAATATCGGCTTTTCAACCTTTGTTGTACGCCTGAGGGCGATATGCCATGCCATGCCATGCTAATGTGTGTGGTGTCTAAAATACGGGTGCATGATGTGTAGGGGTGTGTCCCAATGCTCAAAAGTATCACTCGTATGTCGGGTCAAGTGTCGATGCAAAGATATTGCATAAATAAGATCAAAGATCTAATATTTTTGAGTGATTTTTCATCCTTGCTTTGCTATATGCCAAATGCAATCTAACATGTATAAAAATGGTTAAAAGCAGAGCTATGCCTTCCTGATATATCAAGGAAGAAAACCTAGAAAAAATCAGAAGCAAATCATGTCAAGAAAGCATGCTAAAAGCCATATAAAAACTTGCTGTGTGCTACAGAAAACAGGCTGATGCGCCAGACTGGTTCTCCAGTCAGGTGCACCACATATGTGCTCCTATGTGACCCAGAGAGATGTGCTGAGGGAAAACAGAAACCTATGCAGTGCCAAGTCACATGAAAATGCCTTCCAGAAAATCATGTCATGTAAAACCCTTCACAAAACTTGGAAAACATGCCTTAAAAGAGAAAGAAATGCAAGTGCAATGACTTGTGGACCTTGTTCTCAAAGGCTGGTAGCTTCACACAAGATCACACTTTATGCATGCTAAATGAAGGATGCAGGATTCATCCGTGCCACTGGATCATGGGCTGATGCACAAGGCTCTCCACGTACGAGTAAAGTGCAACCAGCCTACCAAGGACTGATTATCCAAAGGGAGAAATCAACTAGAAAACAATCTTGCTTTAAACCGAAAACATGCATGCAAAACCATGGAATATGAAAGAACAAGCAGTGAAAGAATCAAGCTCAAAATCATTCTGAAAACCATGCAAGCAGATATGCAAAAGTGAACGTTTTACTCTCTGATCAGTCTAGTGCTCCTGAATGGGGCGCCAGAGTGGTGCGCTGGAGAGGTGCGCCACTCTGGTGCGCCATATAGGTGCTCCCCAGAAAATCTGGATCAGACTGCAATTTGATCCGGAATCTGACCCAGAATTGAGATGGGTGATCTATACTAATGCAGGTTGATTCATGCCGATGTTAAAAGCTGAAAGCATGATAGGATGTATATGACCAAAGCTATCTTATTATCATTTGATTTAAAAAACAAGATGACTTAATGGGTTCATGACAGAAATGCATACAAAATGCAAAGGGACAAACATGAAACAATTAGACCCAATAAAACATAACTCATGCAGGTGATATAATGCAGATTTTTATGCTAGAAATAAAGTAAACATGCTTTCAAACAAAAATGTAGATTTGCATGGAGAGCATCTTGCAAAGAGGATAAGTAAATTCATCATAGAAACCTCTAGAATATAAAGATAAATCAGACCATACAAGTGGAATTTCTAGCATGTTATATTTCATTGCAAAAGAATAAGAACTTAAAGGAAAAGTGGGAAGGACCTACCTTGTCCAAGATGTTCCTTCAAGAAAGAAAAGAAAGACCGAAGATAATAAGCTCCTTGATGCTTTGGAAGGGCTGAGAAAATCTCTGGATGCAAGGCAAAGCTTGAGTGCTTAAGTGGATAGTTGCAGAATTCTGGAGAAGGCCAGTGTAGCTGTGTGTGTCTCTATCTTTCAAGATGATCAGTCCCTTCAAATGGTTGCTTATGGGGTCTATATATAGGGATTTCTCAAGGATAACTCCTAGGAAAGCAAGGAGCCTCGTAGACGAAAAGCTTGGAAGATTCCATGACATATTTGCTGGTAGAGGTAACAGCCATGGGAGGTGGAAAGCCAGCAGCCAGCAGCCTGAGAAATGGCTGGGGGCCTGGTATGTGCGCCAGGTAGGTGTGCTAGCTAGGTGTGCTAGGTAGGTGTGCTAGGCAGGTGTGCTAGCTAGGTGTGCTAGGTAGGTGTGCTAGGCAGGTGTGCTAGCTATGTGTGTTAGGTAGGTGCTCTCCCCTACTTGTTTGGATTTCTAATTGGGCTGCAGGCTTGCTATGGGTTTAGGATTGGTTAACTAATAGGATTCAAGGATTAGTCACATCCAAAGCAACATTTGGAAAGTTCATCTATGAGTTACCTCAAAATCGAGGTGTCTACAAGGAGAAATTTGTGTTTCAGGAGGAAATTAAGCTAATTTCTCACAGGTCTTGGCTAATATGCATGAAGATTGGGGTTAGGCCCGTGAGCAGGCGGTCCAGTCTGTTGCTTCTGCTGCCGAAATTATTGCCCCCACTCCACCTTCATCAGTAAATCCTACTCTGGTTGAGCCGTAGCCGTTCCTGTGGGATATAGGGACTTTGAGCAGAAATTTCACTATTTTGGCATTTTTGACATTTATTGTCGGGTTGTAATATTTTGGCACCTTCAGTTGTGTTTTATGTAATTTGCTTCTCTACTTTGTTAAACTTTAATACCTGGTGGTGGCTTCATAGCTAAGTAATATTCTGATTAATAATATATATACAACCAATTTCAAAAAAAATAAAATTCCAACATTAAAGATAAAATTATCCAACAACAAAGAATATGTTGTTTCCTTAATGTAGGGGGTCCCATATTTTAGTAAATTTAGTAGAATTTATCAAATAAAAGAATAACTTTCCATAGTAAATCTACTCTTTATGGGTGCAAAAATAGAAAAATGAAAATATGGGAATCTAGGACTTGTTAGCTTGAAAAAGTTAATCCATACAAATCAGATGGTTGACCATTAACTTATCTTACCTTCTCTCATTTATGTGTTAGTGAAGTTGAAAGTCTCTTTTATCTCTCAATAGATCTATAAGTTGAAACAAGTGGTTAGTGGATGTCCAGACTTTAGTAAGAACCCTTTAACACTCAAAATTAATGTAGGACAATGGAGTGAACAAGTGGCTTAAGAATGAAAATTAAGGTTTGAAGAACGACATTGTCTCAAACCAGTAGGCAATGATCTTTAGATAATTATATTCAAAGCCCTAGTCATTTGTGGATCTTTTAAAGTTTAACGATAGGGCCTCTCAAGATGGTTCATAGGTAATCAAGTGCGGATCAGTTAACTAAAAATAAGCAAAGGGGGAGCCAGATCCAAGCACCCCATCCAGATAAGAGGGGAGCCAAATCCAAGCACAGATGACAGAGATCCAAGCCAAAAATCCAACTAAAATGTGAAGATTTAACATGCATAAAACAATCCACAGATAATGCTAGGTTAATTGCGAGAGGGATGGTAGACGATGAACTATCGTACACCAACACCAACAACAAGTCGGAGAGGCAGAAAAATTGTTCGGAACCACCCCAGGAGGAGTTATCCCGACCGAAAAATCCTAAATGGGAGCTGTGCTCCAAAAGAAAAGGGTTGGCTAGCTGACGCCGATGGAAAATTTCCATCGCAGACAGAGGCAAAGGAGGATGGAAGCACCCCGGCATCACATACCTGCGAGGAAGGGAATACATTCTTCCTCGATCTACGGTGCCGTTTGCAGGTGGAGCCAGAGCGAAGGGCGTCCCTCGCCTCCCGATGCCTCTTCTCGATCTCAAGGGGAAAGATAGAGCCCGCAACAACAGGATTTCTCCAAGATCTGCGACGTGTATTGCGGATCGGAGCAACTGGAATAGGGACGTCCTCCTCCTTTAGGAGCCTAGCCTTGAAGGCCTCCCAGTCGAAGGAGGTGGCGCGGTGGAGAAGAGCTTTAGAACGACGACTAGGGTTTCGTGGTCTAGAGCGCATATTGTTGTTTTAGAAATAGTGCCCTATGCAACAATTAATCTCACTCTTCACAAATACAAACTTCTGTGAGCAAAGTGCACACGCATTAATGCTCCTCGGAAGAAGGGCCATCATCATTCTTCTCAATGTATGCGGTAATAAGATGCCTTCGGTCGTTAGCTTGCAATCACGCACAAGGACGAGGAAGGTCAAATCACGTGGACATTATTTTATGTTAAATGAGTGAATTTCATGGGAAAAAAAATTTGAAATTTAGAATACACAATGTATGAGAAGTGTTGCTAATACTTTTAATCTGTTGGTAATAGTTTTATTGACGATAGTTGCAGAATTAACCGTCGCCTATAACCTTATTTTCACTGGTGTATCTTATGTTAAATGAGTGAATTTCATGGGAAAAAAATTGAAATTTAGAAGATTTTGTACTTGCTGTTGTTTTGGACTGAAAATTATGTTCCATTAGACCTATATCTCTGAAACAATTTGTAATTAGTTTTTGTTTGTCCTGGGATTATTTAACTAAGGAACTTTTAGACTTCATCTGTAATAACTTACCGTTTACAAACAAAAAAGATTTTGTACTTAGATCTACCACATGGCACGTGGTTGAACAGTTCAACCATTATGTTATTTAGAAAGCAAAATAAACAACGAGTACGACTTCCAACTGATTGCATGAAACTAGCTAAAAGATAGGTATCATTGGACTGCCACATGGTTTGAAGAACTTGTAGGATTTCATCCATCAGTGAGGCTATTAATTGCCTCCCTTCTTGTGGGCTTATACTATCTATAATTCCGTAGGGTGCACAGCAGGCGTGGCTAATGTAATAGAAAGCATATTATTATTAGGTGCCCAATTACACCAATCATTTAATTAAACATTTAAGAGGACATACACGTGAAAAATGACCCATATATCCTCTTAAATTATGATGCAGCCGATGGTGTCTTAAATCTGCAAAGAGGGCATGAATTGCTTACTTCCAACCACGTCACAATGCAAGTCTCATGGAAGACATGTTTACAGGGCATACGTGCAACCTCGCTCTTCCGCAAAAACTTCTCCATGCAGACTACACATTGCTCTCCATCATCATCACCGTCATCATTCTCGATCTTCCCATGATCCCAGACATACTTCTCCATCTGAGATTCCACAAATTCTCTCGACGCCGGCATCATCCGACTCGCCATCCGTGCAGATTCTCTCAGCGCAATCTCCGTCTCCCACTCCTCCCTCCACCTCGCAGCCGTCTCCCACTCTTCTTCGAACCACACCCTCAACTGCTGCATGATATCCCATGGCAAAACAACGTTGTAGTTCAACTGGCAAGACACCATTAGCAATGTGTACCCGCCTCTTAACGCCGTCGCAGACTGCATGTACGTCTCAATGTGATGTAGTACCGGCGATGTCTGCTG